>PVKE010024516.1:0-23752 GCA_004027555.1 Craseonycteris thonglongyai | reverse complement strand
CACCTGTGGAATGAAACTATGTGGAAAACCAATGATGTGCAACTATGAAGACTGTTCTGCCCCCTCTCCCTTCTCTCTGTCTCTGTATCTCTCTCTCTCTCTCTGTCAAAAACAATGAAAATAAATCTTTAAAATAATAAAATTAGATCACTTAAAAAAAAAAAAGGTACAGAGAACTGCTTAATGAAAAGTCGCCTGCCTATCTCCCAGCCACCCAGCTCCTCTCAACTAGAAGCAACCAGTATTAATAGATTTTTAAATATATCCTTCCAGAGATGGTTTATCATTTAACAGCAATTACATATTTTCTCTACCTCAGTCTCCCATCCCCATTTTTTAAAATTATACAAGTGGCAGCATACTACTCAAAGTGTTCTGTGCTAAGAAGCCCTCTTTCTCCTCTCAACAATGTTACCTTCAAACACTTTTTATGACCCAGGAATAGAAATTGAAAAGTGTACAGTAGAGATATTACTCAGCAAAAAGTTAAGGTAATCTAGGATGCTGGAGAAAGCAGCATTGAGTTGATTTACTAATCCTGACTGGAGAGGATTTTAGTATAGCCACAACAGGAATTAGTCAAGAAGGAAGGAAAGATAGGTGTTCAGGGCTTGGATGAGTTAGAAGATGAGGTTTCGGTGAGAAAGATGTACAGGAGACTCTGGATATGTCGTAATGTAATGTATTAGGGGCTGACTTTTAAATTATTTTAAACATGTCTCACAGAAAAATATATTTTACGTAAGGACCCAGGATACATGTTTGCATGTACATGTCTGCTTATTTACTATGTCCAGTGTTTTCTGATACTTTCTTTTTCTATTTCATTTCCTCAAAAAAGTGCTGACCATGACCCATAAAGTAGATTTTATGACTCATTTATGGGTTGTGATCTGCAGTTTGTAAGACACTGGAAATTAAGGTGTAGCTTTGCTTGTTCATAGCTGATGTAGAATAGTCACTCTCAGGGAGGTTGAAGAACAGTGAATGGAGGAATGTTAATAATCAGCTGTATGGTAGTGAAGGTTCCAGGCATGCTGGTACAGGATGGATACAGAGGAATAGTGTAAGAGAAGAAGGGGACAAATATTGGATGGGAAAACTAGATGAAGACATTGGTGGCAGATTCCAGAGTGGCCCTGAAGGTCAAGAGGAAGCCAGCCCCATTCCAGCTACTGTGTCTTGATTTGAAGGATTAGACAGAAGTGGGACTGCCAGAGAGGTGTGACGTTTAGGGGAAAAGTCAAGTTTCTCTTACAGAACAGAACTCTAATTAAGGGGATACATTTAATTTTAATAGAAGCTAATCAGCACAGAACAGGGAATTCCATGGGATGCAACAGAGAGGGAACAGAGGTGAGCAAGGGCTAGGGTTCCCTGAAGGGGAGAGCCTTATGCCCACCTGGTGGAAATTGTTACAGGGGAAGCAATAAGTAGGATCATATTCTGAGAGAGAAACGCAAGGATGAGGGGACATTGTTGGGATGGGAGAGCAGTACACGCTGAAGAAGGAAGAACCACGGAAAGAAGGCAAGAGGAAGAATTATTTTATTTTATTTTTTTAAATAATATATTTTTATTTATTTATTTATTTTGACAGAGAGAGAGAGAGAGAGATACAGAGACAGAGAGAGAACTGAACTGGGGAGCTCCCAGTTCATACTTTGAAATTATGGTGATTATTAAATTCACTGCTACATTTGTTATTTAATGTTTTATATATATATATATATTTTTTTATTGTTTTGTTTTTGACAGAGAGAGAGAGAGAGAGAGAGAGAGATACAGAGACAGAGAGTGAACTGAACTGGGGGAGCTCCCCAGTTTAGCATGTGGGTCCGCACGGGCCGGGGATGGGATTTGGTCCTGGGTCCCTGGCGCTGCAAAGTGAGCGCTTAACCCACTGAGCCATCCGGCTTCCCCTAATGTTTTATAAAGAAGTACATATGTTATTATATCACAGATTTGTTTTTTTATATTATGGATATTTTAATATAATACATTTCATGTAAAGTCCTATGTATTTAATGTATGCACAGAGAAAAAGTTGGAAACTGCTGCTGTAGAAGGATGTCTTCATCCCTGTGAGATTTTCCTGGGCCTAGAGAGTGGGGGTCCTTAGTGGTTCTACTTACATACCTAGTATGGGGGGTACTTGCTAACACCATACTCTGCCTGATTCACAAGGGACTAGAGGCTATTTCAGGGACCAGGGGGTGTATGTGTTGAAAAATACACGGTTTTCTTAAATTTTGCTTTCAATAAGTAGAATTTTAAGCCATTACATGAATATGTCTTGTTAATTTGATGGATAGTCTTAGGTACTATTATTTCTTATGATAGAATTTAACTGATACTAAAGTTTGGTTATATGTAACACTTTACATTTAGGATACTGAGAAGGAAGTTCCTATAAAATACTATATGTCTGTGTCTATATTTCAAAGGACCTGTGTTTCTTGATCACCGGGATGAGCTGGAGGGAACATACAAGGTTTACTGCCAGAACCATGATGAGGCCATCTCGCTGCTGGAAATCTATGAGAAGGATGAGAAGATCCAGAAGCATCTTCAGGACTCCTTGGCAGATCTTAAGTAGGAGCTTTGACCATTTTATTTCCATCATAGCTCTTTAGTTCTGCCTTTGGGGAGGTCACTTCCATATATAATATATGTCTAGACTTATATTTATCCATCCGTCTATTTTATTTTAAATATAAATGATATCGTATTATAGGTCCTGTTAGGTAACCGGCCCTTTTCCCATCATATATCATGGAAATCTTAATTGGCTTCCTGCTTGTGCTTTCATCCTTTAAGTCACTTTTATCTAAACATACAAAGTATTGCGTTAGCATTTTCAGGTAAGAAGCAGCCAGGAAGGTAGTTTGATGCAAATAAACAAGAGTATAGGTAAGAAGAGCAAGTTCAGTTATTCTTGATCATCAGGTGAGAATCTCCTGGTCTTACAGAAATATATGTATATATCTAAGTAGATCAAAGTGAAGTTAGGGGCTTACTAACTTTAAAAAAAATAGACTAGATGTGCCACCACAGACAATCATAGTTTTCCTTTTATCCCATGTGGTTTTTGTCTGCCCAGCTAATAGGCATTATTAGTTGAACTAATAGATATTCTGAGAAGAATGTGAAAATCAGAATCAACATTATCTCTAAATCACCTCTCTCTTCTTTTCATGCTTACTGCCCTGTAGGATCCTGTACAATGAATGGTAAGTTCCTTTGCCATTTAATATAGCTCATTTCTTTATTTCCCTCCTTTATAGACAGAAACCTAGAAATAGATTTACCTTGCTATATTTTTCTCCATAGCACTTGCCACCAAATGACTCTTAATATGATATGTGTTTATTACCAGTCTTCTTCCACTTGGGCAGGAACTTTTTATTGTCACTGCTAAGTCCCTAGCACTTAAAACAGTACCTGGTATTTATTGTGTCCAGTAAATATGAATGAATGAAATTGGAGAGTCTACTGGAAGAACAGAGCTATATTTAGGAATAACAAATACTATCTGTAGGTCCCATATTCTTGACAGTGGATGGAAGTCTCTGTTTTTCCTACTCTTCCAGGGGATGCACAAACTATATTAACCTGGGCTCCTTCCTCATCAAACCAGTGCAGAGAGTCATGCTTTACCCACTGCTGCTAATGGAGTTGCTGAATTCCACCCCAGAATCCCACCCAGATAAAGCGCCTTTGACCAATGCAGTCCTGGCAGTCAAGGAAATCAACGTTAACATTAATGAATATAAACGTCGAAAGGACCTTGGTAAGAAAAGCATACTTGCTGCAAAGGAAGTGTGTGCTTCAGAATGCTCACTCTCCTTCTTAAAAGGATTATTTTGGAGAAGCCAGGATGGCTCAGCAGGTTAAGCACTAGCTTTGCAGCCCTGGGGACCAAGGATCGAATCTCGGCCCTGGCCTGTGTGAACCCATATGCTGAACTGGAGTGTGCTTCCTATTCGGGAGGCCCCCAGTTTGGTTCTCTGCCCCTGGCACGAGGGGGCGTGCCTTCCATGTGAGAGTTCCCCCAGCCCAGTTCCTGCCTTGCATGGCCCCCGCCCACCTGTGTGGAATGAAACCGTGTTGAAGACTGATGATGCACAACCATGGAGACTGCACTTGGCCCTCCCCCTTCTCTCTGTCTCTCTCTGTCAAAAACAATAAAAATAAATAAATCTTTAAAAAAAAAAAAAGGATTGTTTCACCAGAGATGGACAAGGCAGCTGGTGGGCAATAGAGCTGTGATGAAGAAATGGTAGTAGAATTTGAGGAAATGGGATATGAACAAAGAGAGCAGTAATTATAAAAGCACAGAAATTTCTGATAAAGCTTATGCAGTACGAGTCTTTCCCAAGAGAAAGAAAGATGGATTAGACAACCATAGATTAAGAGTTCCTTCAAGCATGGGTGGTTGCCTTCTCAGCTCATTGTTGGCAAACCTTTTCAATCTGTTCCTACATTTGTTTGCACTGCACATCTGTTTGTATACTTTACTGCCTCTTAAGTTAGACTTTCGATCTTTCAGAAAACTCCAACGGGCCCACTTCCTTGGGTCCCGTCATTTCTTTCTACGCCCAGTAGTCTGCCTGTGGTCTGAGACTCTGCCTTCCCCTCCCAACACTGTATAGTCAGCTACCAAACCACCCACCCTTCCTTTATGATGTAGAATGAACTGAACCATTTCTTTTCTCTTCCATTAAATCTCTTGTTAAGGTTCTAATCTGCAAACTCCATGTGTATAACATGGTGATCATGTTAAACAGATGTATTATTGGCATCTTCAAAGAATCTGTAATATAGTATATAACCTCTTTGCCTGTCTTTTCACTCTTCACCTCACTTTACCTAAAACCATATTCTCTGCCTTCTACTTTAACAATGTCCTTTACATTCATATGTCATGTTGACTGTGGCTCTGGAAGCTCTCTGGCCATCTAGCCCTTTGTTCGTATCTCCTGATGTAATGTCATCTTCATCTTCCACAATGATCAAGCGTGCCTTTTTGCTGCCACCTTCTTGTGACCCTTCTACTGTAATCTCCAGTCTTTTCTGCCTGTTGTACCTAATGTATGACATAGTGGTTAATCAAATAACTCCTGTAAAGCATTTTACTCTGTGAGATGATTAGATATAAATATCTCATTTGTATATGACACCAGTTAAGAGGGTCCTGTCAGGCAAGTACTTTCTCTGTTTTATTGGAGAGGAAAGACAGGCTCAGAGAAGTTAAGTGACTTATTTAAGGCTACACTTTGATGAATTGATAGACCCAGGTATGGAATTCAGGTTTCCTTGACTCCACATCTTAGGCTCTTTTCCTTTCACCTCTGTGACCTTTCCTTATCTCTAACCTTCTCCAGTCCATGCATGGTCTGTTGTTGAGTATTCTGCCTATCCATAAATGGTGATTTGGATTAGTAATTTGTCTCTCTCAGCTGTGAGTTCATTGAAAACAAGCACTAGCTCTAATTTGGATTATTAGTATCGATTTATAGCTCATTTTGTAGTCTGCCTGTGCTCATGAAAGTGCTTGCTTAACTCACCAATTTGACTCATTTTCTAGTCCTCAAGTACCGAAAGGGTGATGAAGATAGCCTTATGGAGAAGATTTCCAAGCTGAACATCCACTCCATCATCAAGAAATCCAACAGGGTTAGCAGCCACCTGAAGCACCTCACCGGCTTTGCTCCACAGGTGAGGTTCCTGCAACTGCAGGTTCAGCACGCCTTTGGCAACTTTTCAGGGCTCTATGGGGTAGCCTGCATGGTGTCAATTGGCATTGGCATGACTTACCTCTCAGTACCTCCCCTGGTGTTTGCTAGCTGGTGACAGAATCCTGTAGCTACTGTTTACATGAGTCCACCACCCAGCCCTCCATCTGCACCTGGGTGAGCTGCTTATAATGTGTACAGAGGCAAACCAGAAGGCCAAATCAGTCACCATATAGTAATTATTGTGGTTTTAGACACCCATAAGAAGTTTATAATTATTTAGGGAGACCAAATTAAAATTGCAGAAGGGATTTAAGAGATCACCTAAGTTCAACACTATATGTTACACACAAGGAACTGTGAGGTCTGAGGGATTAAGAGATTTGAAAAACAGTTTATTGACAGGGCTGAGAGTAGATCCGAAGTCTCCAGAGTTCACTCCCTATGCCACGTAGACATGATGCCAGTAATGGAAAATGCAAGGTTGAAAATAATCAGTTGCTAAGTTTTGCAGTCTGTTCTCTACATGCTGTGTACTTAAGAAAACAGGAGCTCAGTGCGTAAGAGCCTGTTGGCAAGAGATTTAATCTTGAAGAAAAGGGACAGGCTTGGGGTCGGGGACAGCAACATGGGCGAAGGCACCAGGTCAGCAAGTGTGGCAGGTGCCAGGAACAAGGAGGAGAACAGCCCGACCAGAGCAAAGGATTTCTATCAGGAGCAGAAGAGGTAGGGTGTGAAGGTGGGGGGCCTTGTGTATTTTGGAGATTGTTCAAAACCACGGAATAGTGTTTAAGTTCGATTCAGTACAATTCAGGGAAACATCAGAGGTTTAAAGTGTAAACAAAAGATGTTTTTAAGAAAAATGCTTTTGCCAATAGGTAGATTGACGGAGAGTCCAAATCTGCTAACAGCACTTGTTTGTTTTGAGCAGATAAAAGATGAAGTATTTGAAGAAACAGAAAAGAACTTCCGAATGCAAGAAAGATTGATCAAATCTTTTATTCGAGACCTGTCTCTCTACCTCCAGCATATCCGGGTGAGTGAAGACATTGCTCTAGTTAGAATCCCATGCGGTGCAATTCAGTTCACTTTTCTGTTCATCCGGGACATTGTTGAATGAATGTTGAGTAATCCGGGCTCAGGTGACCATTATGCCATAGTATATGTTCCATTGGGATTCCTATAGGTTATTTAAAAGTTAATAACATTTAGAAGATCAACTCTGTTGTGTTAATTCTAACGTGGTGTAGCTCTTTCCTCCCTCCTTTTCAATCTTTCATCACCCCTTACTCCCACCGCCACCTTCTTTGCTCTCCTATATCCAATTATATAAGAAGCTCTTGTCACAGTTCATTTTGTCAAAATCATTTTGAAGATGAACTAGTAAGAGAATGGTTCCTATAGAGGTGTGCTTTCTATGGTAATAACATTCATTTCCAACTTACTTAGTTGCTATCCAGAAGGCTTCTATGGTTGTTAGAACCATGACTAGGTCGGGAGAGCTGGAGGAGCTAAGGAGATCCGGCCCAGGGAGGTATTTCCTTCACAACGGCGGAACCAGGACTAGGATCCTTTCTGTTCATATCTCTAATTTCTATATTGATTTAATAGAATGCTGTTTATATATGTATACGATATACCCCTGTATCTCACACATGAAAATCTCATCCTATGAAACAAATAGTTTTCTTTAAAAGAAATTGTTGGCTTTCTTTAAAAAACCATTTTTTAATTTTATTTTTTAATTGCTAAAATTATTGGGGTGACATTTGTTAGTAAAAATTACGTAGGTTCCAGAAGTACAATTCTTCTACATTACATCATCTCTGTATTGGTACTTACCACCCAGAGTCAGTTCTCTTTTCATCACCATATATTTGTTGAAAAAATCATTTTTTTAAACTTAAGTAAAATGGTACAAAATTCAAAAGGCACCAAAGGGATAAGTAAAAATAATTATTCTTCCTACCCCTGTCTCCTTGTTGTCTTCTGTAGCAGCAGGCACCATTTATCAGATTCTTCTCTCCTATCAGAGGTGTGTGTGTGTGTGTGTGTGTGTGTGTGTGTGTGTGTGTGTGTGTGTATTATACACTGTTGAACATCTTGGGTTTTGCACTTAATAGCATCACTTGGAAGTCAGTCCATATACACACAGAACTACGTTGCTCCTTTTTTTATAACTGCATAATATTTAATTATATGGATATGCCATAACATATTTAACTAGTCCCCTAATGATAATCATTTAAATGTTTATAGTTGTAACCACTACGGCTTGGTGGCGAAGGTTCTCACCTCCTGTGCGGGAGGCCACTGGATTGGTTCCCACTCTGTGCAGCCCCACATCCACCTGTGTGGACTGAAACCATGTCACAACTAATGATGTATAACTATGGAGACTGCTCTGGGCCCTCCCCACTTCCCTCTCTCTCAGTTCAAAGCTCAAGTGCTACGTTAGAGAGAAAATTTTTAATTATGGACCCTTTTTGTCCCAGACTGCTATCTAAGATGAATGATAAAGGCTAGAAAGTTCTGTTTGATCATATTTGTGTTTGTTTCTACCTGGCTCCAGGAATCGGCATGCGTGAAAGTGGTGGCTGCCGTGAGCATGTGGGATGTGTGCATGGAGAAGGGACACAAAGACTTGGAACAGTTTGAGAAGGTGCATCGCTATATCAGTGATCAACTCTTCACAAATTTTGTAAGTTACTGTCTTCAGCCGCTTTTCATGGGTAGGTCCTCTATCTGGGGTTCTCTCTAACATCCAGCTTATGGGAAAGTTAATTCCACAAAGGCATGCTCTGTACATCAGGAGTCCTGACCACACTCTTGATATTCGTATTAGATTTTATATGCAACACATGACTTTCAGTTCATTAACAAGGCAGGCAGGACTTGTTTGTGGTCACACAGATGTTTTTATAGCTTGTAATTAGCTTAGTTTCAGGACAACGAAAAACTAGGAAATTTAACCTGACATCATTATTGATAACTCTGATCAAAAGAAAACAATTATAGGACAGCAGTAACTTAAAAAGGAATACTTAGGAATTGTTAAGAGGTTAACAAATACACCTTTGAGGTGGTACAAACTACAAAGAAAATACTAAAGGCCAAATTGCCTGGGAAATTCTATCTACTAATAAATAGATATACAGTTGACCCTTGAACAACACAGGTTTGAACTATCTGGGTCCCTTTATATATGGACTTTTTTCAATAAATACTGTAAATATATTTTCTCTTCTTTATGATTTTCTTAAAATTTATTTTCTTTTTTCTAGCTTACTTTATTATAAGAATACAAGTTATAATAGTATACAAAATATGTGTTATTTGATTGTTTATGTTATTGGTAAGATTTCCAGTCAACAGTAGGCTATTCGTAGTTAAGTTTTTGGAGAGTCAAAAGTTATACATGGATTTCCGACTGCACAGGGGTTGCTGCTCCTAACCCCTGCATTGTTCAAGGATCAACTGTATACAGTATTAGTTTAGTCTAAGGTGACCAGATTTTAACATTGGTAAAGTGGGACACCATTGACTGGTGGGGAGGGGGTTCTTGATTAAAAATTTGGTCTATCTCCCGCCGTTCCCTAGCTTGTCGTGCATTCTTTCCAAAAATCGGGACTTTTTTAAAATGCCGCAGGACACGGGACAAATTGCTAAAAATCGGGACTGTCCCACCAAAAGCGGGACGTCTGATCACCTTAGTTTAGTCCCAAGTAGAAAGAAATGGGTGAGGGTTGATAAGTGTCTTAGAGATGTCTGAATGGCTTGAAGCTGAAGAAAATGTTCACACTCAAGGTACTTACAGGTTTTTCTTACAGTGGCATCTTATTAAAAATAACTTACTAAATACCATTGACGTTCTTTATGTATCAGTACCCTGCCCTCCATGTCTGTCCCACTAGAAGAAATTAAAGAGAAAAAAATCTTTTGAAAAGTGAAAATAGATATTACTAACTAGTTATGATTGGAAAAGGTATAATGGGTATATGAAAGTTTCTCTATCCCAGATTTATGTAACAACTAAATCTCAAGGTAAATTTAAGCTATATGGACACATACACATAAGAAGTGGTACCAGGCAAGCTGTCACATCTGGGTTGTTATGCAAACATCACATTAATGTTTGTAGTTTACCATTTGTCATTATCAACTGTGAAGCTAAGGAGAGCTTAGCATATTCTGCAAACTCTGGTGTGTGCGAATTCTTGGTGAAAGAGTTATCAATTGCGAAATTTTGTGGAGTACACACATACACTGGTGTTGGATAAGTAGGACACTGCTGGACCTGTGTGGGTGTAGCCCGTGCTCTGGGAGCAAAGCAGGTGGTACAGGACATAACAAAATCAGCCTGAAGAGTGTTTTGGGGAATAAAAGCTGTGGGATACAGCCCCATTGAGCAACGTGCCTTTCTTGTCCCTACAGAAGGAGAGGACAGAGCGGCTTGTCATCTCTCCCCTAAATCAGTTACTGAGCATGTTTACAGGGCCCCACAAGCTGGTGCAGAAGCGCTTTGACAAGCTCCTGGACTTCTATAACTGCACAGAGCGGGCAGAGAAGCTGAAGGACAAGAAGACTCTGGAGGACCTGCAGTCGGCCCGGAACAACTATGAGGCCCTGAACTCACAGCTGCTGGATGAGCTGCCCAAGTTCCAGCAGCTGGCGCAGGGCCTCTTTACCAGCTGCGTGCACGGCTACGCTGAGGCCCACTGTGACTTCGTGCACCAGGCTCTAGAGCAGCTGAAGCCGCTGCTTTCAGTGAGTCCCTCCCTCCCCTATGGGGACGTCATCTCTGACGTCCTCCTGGTGCTTTTCTGCAAATGCACAGTAGGGTTGTTCGAGACACTATTTAAACTAGCTAGATTAAATATCACTAGGCCAGGCTGTCAGGAATTGTAATTCTTTTTTTTTTTTTAAGATTTATTTTATTGGTTGTGAGAGAGAGAGAGAGAGAGAGAGAGAGAGAGAAGAGGAGAGGGCCCAGAGTAGTCTCCATAGTTGTACATCATTCGTTCTGACATGGTTTTTTTACACACAGGTAGGCAGGGGCCCTCGCCAGGCTGGAACTGGACTGGGGGCCTCCCACATGGGAGGCTTGCCCCCTTGAGCCAGGGGCCGGAACCAGGGGGTGAGAGCGGAACTGGGGGCCTCCTGCATGATAAGCACACCCCAGTTGAGCATATGGTCCGCATGGGCCGGGGCCAGGGTTTGATCCTTGGTCCCCTGGGTTGCAGAGCGAGCGCTTAACCCACTGAGCCATCCCGGCTTCCCATGGAGTTGGAATTCTTGATGGTGCTGTGAAACCTGTGGCTTTTAAACGGCTCTCTTTCCTTCTACCCCGAGCAACCCCAGGAGAACGGGCGGGGCCTGCCAGCCGTGCTGCAGGCAGCTTTGTCCCTTGCATCAGGCTGCAGTGTTGGCAGCTTAGAGAGTGAACTGCAGCTGAACTTGAGCTTCCTGCTGGTTTTAACGAGACTTTGTCAGTCCTGGGATCTTTCATTGGTGTTCTCTTCTTTCCTCTATCTCCCTGCTTCCCATGGCCTCCAGTTACTTAAAGTTGCCGGCAGAGAGGGAAACCTTATTGCCATCTTCCAGGAGGAGCACATCAGAGCTCTGCAGCAGCTCCAGGTTTTCACCTTCTTCCCAGAGACTCTGCCAGCTACCAAGAGGCCATTTGAGAGGAAGACTGTGGACCGCCAGTCTGCCCGAAAGCCACTCCTGGGCCTGGTGAGTAGAGAAGGTTCAGGCCTCGTGGTTAAGAGTGTGAACTCTGCAGCAGCTACACCACTCAGGTTCCGATCCCGGGACTGCCACTTAACTCACCCTTAACCTGTGCGTGGGCTTCCTCATTGCTAAAACACAGATAATAATTATACCTACATCTTAGACTTATTATGAGGTTTAAAAGAGCTAATGTATGTAAAGCACTTAGAAATTGCCTGACTGTAAGCACCGCACAAGTAAACTATCATCATCTTTGTTACTACTTTCAATATTGATGGACCCAGCTCTGTCTCTACAGATAAGCAATTAATAGGAATCTTTAAGTATTTTATAATGAATGGAGAATAAAGGTTATTGAGTTCTCCTCTGGTAGAGACTCATTCATTCGCTCACTATTACTAAGCATCACCAGTGTAGCCGCCTGTAGCTTTCTCACACTTGATATGTTCTTCCAAATGGCCTCTGAAAAGCATTCATGGGTCTTAGTCTATATAGTAAAGGCATTAGTAAAGTATTAATATTAATACTTTGATCAGTTAATTAAGGGAATTGACTTAAGGATATGTTAATTCTGCCAGGTCTCCCTAACTTTGATCATGTATTAGAAAAGGTAATTATCTGATTTACTGTTGAATGGCTCATGGCTGACTGCTTTTTTACCTAGAGTTTTATTCATTTTTAAACTAAATTGTTTAATATTTTGAAAAATTGAGTGAAGATACACCAGATTATATTAGGTCATAATCTAAAAGACTGCAGACTTGTGTCTGCTTAGAACATTTTTGCCCCATATAATCCCATAGACATTAACTTGTCTTGCCTTAAAAGGGGGAATCAATTTATTATAAGGAAAGTCTCAGTTGTTTAGATTCATAGAGCAAAATATAAAAAGACCTAGTGACTGGGTATTTTGAGTCTTCAAGGTGGCACTTTAATCATTTTTTTTTTTATTGTTTTTGACAGAGAAAGAGAAAGAGAGATACAGAGACAGAGAGAGAACTGAACTGGGGGCACTCCCCAGTTCAGCATATGGGTCCACACGGGCCAGGGCTGGGATTCGATCCTGGGTCCCCGACGCTGCAAAGTGAGCGCTTAACCCACTGAGCCATCCTGGCTTCCCCTAATCATATTTTTAAAAAAGATTTATTTTTATTTTGTTTTGTTTTGTTTTTTATTTTATTGTTTGTGACAGAGGAGAGACAGACAGAGAGAAGGGAGAGGGCCCAGAGCAGTCTCCATAGTTGTATGTCAGTAGTTTTCAATATAGTTTCACTCCACAGGTGGGTGTGGAGCTGCGCAGGGCAGGAACTGGGCCGGGGGCCTCCCACATGGGCCCCAGCAAGAACTGAACCAGTTCAGCCTGTGGGTCCACACAGGCCGGAGCCAGGATTTAATCCTGGACGTCAGGACTACAAAGCGAGTGCTCAACCCGCTGAGCCATCCCGGCTTCCCCTAATCACATTTTTTTGGTCACAAGATAACAGAGTAAAACTAAGTGTGTGTTACATATGTTACATAGCTACAGAGGCACCAAAACATGACCTAAGGAATCATGATTTCTACCCAGCCACCTGGACTGACTCAGGCACAGCAACGTCTGACGAGGGCTGAGCAGCTGGCTGGCATTGCCCCATTTCTGAGACCCACTGTGTGTTGGGATTCAGTATGTCTGCTGGGATAATGGCCAGGGAAGGTTTTTGCTGATGGTATTTCTTGGGTTGCCTTTCAGCCAAGTTACATGTTGCAGTCAGAAGAGCTCCGGGCCTCCCTTCTGGCAAGGTATCCCCCAGAAAAACTCTTCCAGGCAGAACGGAACTTCAATGCCGCTCAAGAGCTGGATGTCTCACTGCTGGAAGGTGACCTGGTGGGTGTGATCAAAAAAAAGGATCCCATGGGCAGTCCGAACCGCTGGCTGATTGACAACGGAGGTAAGGATGTTGCACATCAGCTCACTGTCACTCTAAATAATGAGAAGTGATCTGGCTGTTCCTGAATTCTGTCTGGGCCAGGAGAAAAAAGGAGAGTCTTTGATTAAGGGGAAAAATAGCCTTAAAAGTTCTGTCCATCTCTGGAGAGTATAATGGCTGAGTCATGACTGAAATAAAACCTGCCTCTTGTTTTTGTTTTTCACAAAGTCCAGAGGCAATTCCATTACTTACCTTGCAAGACCTACAGTGTCTGATAGCTCTTGCAGTGGGTGGGTGTGCCTGGTGGGTCCTGAGCCCTCACAGCCTATTCTGAGTAAACCTCAACACGAGCTGCCTTCTTCCAAGTTCTGTGAATGTGTTTTGTGAGTGTGTGCATTTAAAACCTGCAAGAAAGGGGGTTTTATTTGCTTTTTTTCAGTCTCCCCCATGCCCCCCAAAACAAACAATTTTACCTCCTGACTGTGGAATGACTTTAAAAACATCTTAAAGCTCCCCCCCACCAGGGGTTGAGGGGGACAAGGTAGAGAATTTAAAGAAAAGTACAAAGAATAATACTGATTCATAATCCTTCTTTCATGATTCCAAAATCTGAAAAGCTTTGAAAATATCAAAGTTTGTTTGTTTGATTGTTTTTTCAGAACCCATTTTCTAAAGCCTACCCAATTCTGAACTCATTTGGTGGCAAAACCTAAACAAAGAGTTGTGAGGCTATTTATAGTTGTTACTTTTTCCTTTTGGTGTGAACAGTCACATTTTGCCACAGAAACAGTAATGGATTTGAATATGGGTTATGGACCCAGACCTTGCTGGGTATATTATGACTTATATAGTATATGTATTGATTACCTTTCGCCAATCCAAAAATCTAAATTCCAAAACACACCTGGTTTTAAGCACTTTAGATATGGATTGTGAGCTTATAGTTGGTATTAATATAATAAACATCTGTGTTCACATTGCCCACACCTGAGAATTTTAACATTTCTCAGTTTCTTTAAATGTATTTGTGGATTTTTTTCCTTTCCCCACTCCTGTTTACCCAAAATAATAGAGACTGAAGTGAGAAAGGGAAGACACAGGCTGGAGGCTCCCAGGGTGATGGGCAGCTGAGAGCCACAGGTGGGCTCATGAGCAGGTGATCTTGTAAAAGCCCAAGCTGTTCAAAGGACCCCATCATCCTTAGGGTTTATATCGACTGAACCCTGATAAGTGCGGTGGTAGCAAGAAGCCCACCGTATTAGGATCAGCTGTTAGACCTCTACCCCTCGCCATTTGCCCAGGAGACCCCTTGCCATTATTCAGCAGATATAACAAATGTGTGCAGGAAACACATCAAAGATCAAGGCAGAGATGGCTGTTGCTTGCATGGAGGTTACATACTGTGGGTCTCTGCTTTAACAGCTATTTCTTAATATAAAAAGTTTTCCTGTGGATTAGGGATCTCAATTCCTAATTTATGCTTAAAAGTTTTAGCTGAGGTCCCTCTCTGTCATCATCTTTGGCAATTTATTAAAGTGAACATGTGTTGTGTGGGTGTATTCTAACAATATAAACAGCTTTCCATTTTAGACTACTCGCAGTACTCCCACCACATTCCTAAACCAGAGGTAGAGATTCAGGTGTGGATGGAAAGAGGGAGAGGCATGTCTGAGGGGCTCTGTCACGACGGGATGGGTTTTAAAGTCCCTCTTTACCACACTGGTGTATTTGAACACGTTTTCAAGTTTTCCCTTAGCCTTTGCTGCTATGCTCTAGATATCTCATTAAATTGTCTTCATATGCTCATTGTCCAACTTGTCCTTTTTATCACTGCCCTCTTGACTTTCCACAAGGCCTCCTTATCACTCACCTGTTACGAAGTGGTAACAAGAATGAACTGGCTGGCACCCATAACGTTTTATCTCTACCCACCCACCTTGTGTCCTAGGATTCAGTGTCTAATTCGTTTTGTCCCTGGGCATCTTATTGTGCATCTTTCATGATTGGTCCTGCTTTTGAACCATAGTTTCTTCTCTGTTGATTCCCTGCTCCCTCCCTCCACCTTCCACTGCAAGCCCTTCACGTTTGTTTGTCCTTTCCTCAGTCACCAAAGGGTTTGTGTACAGCTCCTTCCTGAAGCCCTACAACGCCCGGCGCAGCCACTCAGACGTCTCTGTGGGCAGCCACTCCTCGACCGAGTCGGAGCACAGCAGCTCCTCCCCCAGGTTCCCACAGCAGAACAGCACCAGCACCTTGACCCTCAACCCCAGCAGCATGGCTGTGTCCTTTACCTCAGGGCCTTGCCTGAAACAGCCTCCAGATGCATCTTCATGGAAGGAACTTGACCACGGATCTCTCAGTGCCCCCTTATACTCGGGCAGTTCGGGCAGCAGTCCTTCCAGCTGCCCTTCAGACCCGCACTCCCCCTCGCAGCCCAGGCCCTGCGACTCCGCAGATGTGGCCCAAGACCTGGAGGGGCCCGCCCCCACCCTCAGGAGCTACCGAAACTCCAGGCACCCAGAACTGGCAGGTTGCTCCGCACCAGGGCGGAACGGGCAGGGAAAAGACCTCGTAAAAGGATGTGCAAGAACAGCCCAGCCTCCGGAAGACAAAAACCCAGAGCCACGAAGCAGCGAGGCAGAAGGCAACCAGGTAAGTGCTGCCTGCTCACCATGCAGAACGGGGCCGGTGTGTTGTGGCTGCAGACAGCGCTCTTCCCGGAGTGGGTGAGTCAGAGGCTGGCCGTGACCGGGTGGGGGCTCCCTGACAAGTGCTATACAGCACCCACGAAAACTCGCTGCTGTCAGAGCGCGCATCTCACCTTCCGGGCACCTTCTTTGGATGACCCTTCCCAGGTTTTCCTGAAGCCCCTGCTGCTTGGTCATTTGGGGCATTTACAGTGTTATGATGAAAACGTGTTCCATTCTTCCAATTCACTAATTCCTCAGTGGTATGAAGTCTGCTGTTGAACCCATTATTTGGTTTTTTTATTCAAATACTGTATTTTTAGTTCTAGAATTAAGAAATAAAAGTAACGCTGTTCTAATTTTTTTTTGTTTGTTTTTGTAAAGGCCTGTTGTTGTCTTGGGAATTTGAATATTATCTTTGTATCTTGAACATTTAAACCTGCATATTTCAAAGCCATTTTCAGATTCACAGCTGGGGAGGCGGCTTGTTGCAGCAGTGAACTTCCATGTGTGTTTCACAGTACTTGTCTGTGAGCTCATCTTCCGTGGGGGTGCTTTTGGTGTGAGACTCAGCCGTGCCCTGGATGGCTTGCCTTTGCCAAGCTCTGGATTACAAAGCCCTTCACACTGGTTTCTCAGCTTAGACACCTCCTCACCGCATTCCCTTCAGGGCTACAAGTGAGCACGGCACATGCCTGTTGCTCTCTGGTGATTCTGTTACTGCCCGCAGCCCGGGACAGCCATCCCACTTCTCTACCCACCAGTGGACAGTGTTTTAGACATATTAAGGGAGAAGGTAGCCCTTTCTTAGATTCTCAGCTCAGCTCAGTTCTAGCCCCATCAACTTCGGTCCCTGGCCAGGTCCTAACCCCCACATATCAGCTGAGCATTCATCCTTGCACCTCCATGAGTCCAGGGCTGCTTCTGACCACTGAGCACGACCCTCTCTTTGCCTTATGTCTTTGTTATTGGCACCTAGAGGTCATCCTTTTTTTGCTTTGGGGTTAGTTATGTTTATTTTTTAAGTTTTTGAAATTCAGAATTTCTGTGTTTGGGATATAAGAGGATATCCTTGTATCTCATCCATCTTCCTTATTGACTAAAGGTTCATTACTTCTTCCACTCTTTAATGCTACTTTGAAAGAGTAAAACAACGTGAATTTTGGTTTTCTTTGAATTTGTCCTGTCCATTATGATAGTCACCAGCCACATGTAGCTAACAAAGATATAATGTAATTTTAAGTTTGTTAAAATGCAATAAAATGTAAAAATGAAGGGTCTCTGTCTTACTAAGCATATCTCAGGTGCTCATTAGGCACTGAAGGACAGGGTGGCTAGGGGCTGCCATATTGGATGGTACAGATATAGACCATCCCCATCACCACAGGATGCTCCACGCAGTTTCCCATTGCCTGACTCATTTTTTCCTCCTTCCCACAGGTCTATTTTGCTGTCTACACCTTCAAGGCACGGAACCCAAATGAGCTGAGTGTGTTAGCCAATCAGAGACTCAAGATTCTGGAGTTTAAAGATGTTATGGGAAATACAGAGTGGTGGTTAGCCGAAGTTAATGGGAAGAAGGGCTATGTTCCATCCAATTATATTCGCAAAACTGAGTACACCTGAACGTGCTCTGCCCCTCCACTCACCCTTGCTGCCCTCACTGCCTTCTGCTGAAGGGTTCTGGTGGCCACTGAGTGGTCACCTGCTCTGGACACACAGACCCTGTCTGCATGGCTTAACCAAGCCCCAGTGGGGCACAAGATAAGTCTTGTTCTCCTCGATTGGGTTGACAACCTTGATGCTCACTAGAATTTCTAGAATTTGAAATACACCCTGGGTCTTGAAAATAATTAAGTGATTATGAGAAGAGAGGCAAGCCCAGTGTCAGCCTATGGAAATGAGAAATTTCCATTCAGAAGACCAGTATCCTATGAATACTGGAAGCTGCAATAGCATTAGAAGGTGTTGGTATCGGTTGTACTGAGTTTGAGGTGGTCCCATGCTCCACAATCACCTGACCAGTAACTGTCTTGATGAAGAGAATTCTCCAGAAGCCCTTTAAGACTGTGCCTCTACCTGTGGCAAGGAATTTGAGATTGTACCAATTCTGGTGTTTCAAAGCTTCAGTGTCTGGCACATTATTCACACACACAAACATGCCCATCCTGATTTCTAAAAGTTCTTAAAACACTACCATCTGTAATGTTATTTCACTGCATTTCCAGATTGGTTCTGCAAAATTCAGCTGCTTTCTTTCTTTTGAAAAGTGTCTGGGGTCTTTCTTTTCCTTCATCTTTCATCTGAAAGGTTCTCTTCCCTTTTAGGTACACTACCTACACCTTCCTGACAGTCCTCTCTGCTTCATACAGTCTGTACATGATAATCTCCTAGAGCCCAATAACCAATAGAGTTTCCTAGATCAAGAGCAGAGCTCCAGCCATTCCATGGAAGGGATTCGCTCTGCAATGAGCTGAATCCAGTCCAGCTGGTGGAAGACTGGATGCCCTTCTCCTTCGTCCAAGCACACTACTCTTCACAGATGCAGAAAATATAACTCATGTGTCTTTGATTAGGATAAGCAGCCCCACATGTAACTTATTCTCGATCTGGAAATAAGCATTTTCTGTTTCACTTCTAATCTCCATGCTCAGAGACCACCGTCTCAGCCAAACATTCTGAAGTGCCTGAGCAGAAGGGTTTCAAGGTGTAATGGTTAGCACTGGGCGCTGCAGTGCCTGCTCATACCCTTCTGTGTCCTCAGGAAGAGATTTGCTCATCCGCACATGAAGACTCTCCCCTTGAAAGTTCTATTTAAGCAGTGCTGTTATTTAAGGTCTGATCCAGATATGAAACCTAACTTGGAATGGGAAAATTAGAGCTTTGTCTTAAGAAAGGGAATTAAGACCAGCCTTACAGCCCCCGCTCCTCTAAGTGCACTTTCATCCGACGTACAATTCCTGCTGAACTTGGAGACACCCGTGGCCTCCAGAGCTCCGTGTGTCTGTTGGTCCGTCAGAAGACAGCAACACAAGCCTCTTGTGAATAGTGTTTATATTTAGAGATGTTTATATTGAAGTAGTTATTTTATAATAAAAGCATTTCTAAGGACCATGAGTGTGTTCTCTTGATTTCCCTCCACATTTAGCCAACCTTCCTCTCAAATTTCTGAGGCTACCTTTCTGATAATTAAGTGATGCTTACTTAGATTTCAGGAGATAGGAGAGGCCAAACTGAAGAAAATCAAGTCAAAATTTCATTTGTAACTTGGTGATTGCCTGAGGGAAGGGGAGGAGGGGGTTTGTAAAATAAAGGGTGTCCCAAAATTCACGCAAGAAGTAATTTTGATAGAAAACACAGGTTTATAATTAAAAATTGTAAATTTTCATTGCTCAACAATGAAAACGTGTTCTTTCATGTCGTGCTCCATTTTTAATAACCCTGAACTGTCAGCTGTCACGCTCTTTTTTTTTTTCCGTTGGCAACACTGTACCGCACAAATGCGCAAAATTCAAATCTTGCATGAATTTTGGGACACCCTTTATAATATTGACGAATGACTGTATGCTCAAAAGACATCCATGCTGCAGGCGATTGCCTTTTTATTTTAAATCATTTTATACTATGAAATCCTAGCAGGGCACAGAGTTGAATTCTCTAAGCTGGGATTCCTAAGAGCTAAGTATTTTGCTGACATTACAGACATGGAAACCGATGCACTAGAGATAAGCAAGGTCACTGATAGCAGCTTAGGCAAGATTGGGGGTGGGAGGGGGTGCAGCAGGAGCACTGATGGGTGGGGCTGAGGACAGTGTGTGTGACGGTGAAGTGCACTGATATTGTTAAGGGGTGGAAAACATGATGGAAGACCCTGTGGGAAAGAAACTCACAGGTCAACTCTCCCTTTTGTACTAGGAAAATGGGATCCAATGACATTGTGACTTAAGTCATACGTCAAGCTTTTGTTGGATCCTGAATTTAAACTTGGGCCCTGGGCTCTCTAGCTGAGTCTGTACATCTTGTTCTGGAGCCAGACTGTCTTGAATTCCGACACTTAAGAGGTTCATGGACTTGGCAACTTACCTAACCCAGGCTTCAGTTTCCTCTTCTACAGTAGAGATAGCGATGCTATCCACCTCATGTAAAGATGGTTGTAAAGACTGAATGAGTTAGTGCATGGACCATTGCCTGACATAGTTTTGAGGTCCAGGTCAAGGAATTTCGATTTGATGAATCTGGTAATAAACTAGATTCTAAAGTGGGTTGCCTATTTTAGGAAAGCTAAATGGTAACAAGATGATTTGGAGTGGGGAAGATCAAAGGCAAGAAAATCTATTTTAAAAATTAAAAAATGTGGTTTGAAAAAATAGTTGCTAGGACAATACCTATTACCTTTGTTCCTCACTTAAATATATTGACATCTTTCCTTTGTTAAATATACTACATTGATATTTTAAAGTTATAGTCTTTTATATGAATATCATATCTACATCTAAATATATGCACACATATTTACAAATTCCAAATTGTGGTTCTTTTTGTTAGGCCCTTATTATAAATAATTGACCATCTTACAAAAAAATTTTAATTATTGGGAAATAATTTGGGCTTGCTTGAGAGTGGAAAAAAGCAGCATCCTATAAAGAATGTGAAATTGCAGAAATGATGGAATCATTGGGATGGCAGCAAGTGTATGAAAAGAAGATTGGTTTGTTTTATAAACACTAGATGTCTCCCAGCCTTGCCCCTTTAAGAGAGGTCCTCAGACCAGCGGCATCACCATCGGGATGACCTGGGAGCTTGCTAGAAGTGCAGGCCCCACCCTAGACCCACCAGCCAGGCCCCCAGGTGGGTTGTGTGAGAAGCATCGCTTTAGGCAAATTTTTTCTATGTAACATTCTACTCGGAAAAATAGGAGTTACAAAAACCAAGGAAGGAAAAGGGTGTCAGATGTCACAAACACAAAAGCAGGAAATGTTACTGAAGAAAATTTCCAAATCCGGTTTGCCTGCTTTACTTCCTCTCATGAATTTTCTCCCTTTCCTGTCTGGGAGTTGCTCTTCAGTTGCACTTTCATCCACGAATTCTAGAACAATGGAGGAGGGAGGGGATCTATTATCGATAAAGGGTAGATTTCTGGCCTGAAGATTGTGAGAATCAAACAAGATAATGTCTGCAAATCTTTGTGCACTGTGAGCTCTAGAAGTACACCCCTTTTTTTTAAGAAGTTCATGGTTTTAAGAAAGCGAGTTTTGTGCCACCCTGTTTTAATTAGTTGTGAAGCTGAGACTCTTACTGTGGGTTTTGCTTCAGGAATGCAGACAGGCCCTGGAAGAACATTTAGACCACAGGGTCTAAATTCTGTTTTACTTGCAGAACCTTAGGCTTGACCAAGAAACCTTGAGGTGTAAATGCCATTCTAAATCTTCTCTTGTCACTGAACATGACTCACAGGATTTGAAACTCTTCCACCGATTAGTATATCATATCGATGACGTTTTTACTGTTTGGCCTTTGCTAGTGTAGCCGACACTCAGTGCCATGGAGCAGAACCAGAATCTGGGCCCCTGCTTTATTTCACCTAGCCCATGGAATTTCTTGCAATTGTTCGTGAAGATCAATATTAGTGTTTTGCCAGTATCAAGAAGGGAGTTTTCTACAACAAATTGCTGATTTTGCAAGCTACATAGTGAGACAGGATAGTTAAATAGGAAGGTAGGTAGTCAGGAAAGTTCTCGGTAGCCAGGTGACCTTATTGAAGTGAAAATGTGGTGAGCCCTTATTGAAGTGAAAATGGTGAGCAGGGTCAGATCCTCGGACATTAGCAAGGTTACTGGCCATTAACAACATAACTGATGCCAACACTCCCTGGGCTTCTCAGCTCCCTGCCAGGTGGAACAGATCATGCCCCTAGGAAGTAAACTTGCAAGAAGCTTAACATACAAGTTCAGATACCTGTACCCTAGCACGGAGACATAGCCTATATAAGGAGTGGTTTTAGTCTTAGCTGTGGGCATTCTGCTTTCGGATGTCCGCTGTCATTAGAGAGCTTTGTCTTTCCTTTCAATAAACTTTCCTGCTTAACCTTTCCACTTGGGTCCGTGTCCTCATTCTTCGAGTGCGTGAGACCACAAACGCTGGACACACCATGATTTCTACATCAATATGGCTACCCATTTCTCACCATCACTCAGAGGTGCCCCCTCAAGGAGAAGAGAGCAGACCCAGTGCTTTCTCAAAGGTGAGTCCTGGTGCTGCGGTGGGAGACGGCAAGCTCTGATTAGGGCAGCAGCACTGTGTCCATTCAGGACACATTCACTAGGAGCAGGCAGGCACGTAGGACTCAGCAGCAGACTCTTCACAAGGGGCTGCCTGTGCATCCCCATGCCTAGGCATCCCGGGGACACCAAGAGGGGTCACACTCCAAGCCTGTCCCACAGCAGCCACTCCTCAGGTCCAGGGTCAGGGAAACTGACAGTGAGAGACTCCCAATGAAACAGGACATTTAGCAAAACTTAGGCAGTGAAGGAGGGGAAGGGGCCCCAGCACTCTCGGTAGTCATGGCACCCACGCCTCGGAATATAGCACAGGGATTGGCTGGCGGATGGCTGGGCTACAGGAGATAATGCCAGGACGCATTGGCCATCACCCTTCCAGTAAATTGGGTTAGGATCCAAGTAAGACGTCACCTGGCTCAGTCTGAACTATGTGACAAACCGGGTGCAACACTTAACAAGTTAGAAATTAACCAAGGCACAGAACAATAGCTTCAAGGCATAGAGAAGGTAGATAGGAAAAGCCCCCAAGTGTAGAACTGGGCATTCCACTTTTGGGTGCCCCCTCTCATCAGAGAGCTTTCCTTTTTAAAGATTTATTTATTACTTATTTTATTGTTTTTGACAGAGAGAGAGAGAGAAATAGACAGACAGAGAGAGAAATGAACTGGGGGCACTCCCCAGTTCAGCATATGGGTCCACACGGGCTGGGGCTGGGATTCAATCCTCAGTCCCCGGCGCTGCAAAGTGAGCACTTAACCCACTGAGCCATCCTGGCTTCCCCAAAGAGCTTTCCTTTTAACTCAGGCATTTCTTTTCAGATGTCCCCTCTCATTTTGAGAGCTTTTACTTCTTTCCTTTCTTAATAAACTGCTGCTTCACCTTTCCTGTGGAGTCTACGTTCTTATTCTTCGAGTTTGAGAGACCATGAACGTCGGACACCACCGTTCATAATTGTTCCTGCATCACCAATCTGTCACAGCCTCTTCCAATCCTAGGAATCATCGTGATGCATTTTAACCAGGGATCTTCCTACCAGTCTCTCAGCAGAGATCAAGAAAAATTACCTCCAAATATGACCAAGCTGCGTAAGATCTTTGCAATTTGGTAGCAGGGATGACAGGTATGAGGACTGAAACCCACGTTTAGTTGGGTTTAAAAGATGGTACAACTAGGGTGACCAGATGTCCCGCTTTTGGCGGGACAGTCCTGATTTTTTTTTTTTTTTTTATCTTTTCACATTTATAGAGAGAAATTATCTTTTTGTCTTCAGTGCATAGTTATTTCTATTTTACTTTTGACAGATAGAGAGAGAGACAGAGACAGAGACAGTTAGAGAACCGAACTGTGGGAACTCCGCAGTTCAGCACGTGGGTCCTGCCTGGGCCGGAGCCGGGATTCGATCCTCGGTC
>PVKE010024515.1:0-23751 GCA_004027555.1 Craseonycteris thonglongyai | reverse complement strand
GGATCGAATCCCAGCCCTGGCCTGTGCGGAACCATATGCTGAACTGGGAGCTCCCCCAGTTCAGTTCTCTATCTCTGTCTTTGTATCTCTCTCTGTCAAAAATAAAAATAAATAAATAAAAATACATTAAAAAAAAAAAAGATTTATTGTCTGAGAGAAGGTGAGAGATAGAATGAGAAGGGGGAGGGTTCATAGCAGTCTCCCTAGTTCAACATCATTAGCTGTGACATGGTTTCCTTCCACACAGATGGATGTGAGGGCACGTGGGGTGGGAACCTAACTGGGGGCTTCCTGCATGGGAGGTGAGAACCTTTGCCGCCAAGCTATCCTGGTGGTTACCAGTTGTGCCTTAGTTCAGCATAGGTTCTCCACAGGACTTGATCCCTGGACCTTGTGGTTGCAAGACAAGCAAGCACTCAACCTGCTGAGCTATCCCAGCATCCCTTTTCAGTCTTTCCGTGATACATAAAATCATTTAAAAATTGTCTGCTTTACTACTTCAAATGTGTTTTTAAAGAAGAGTATCTGAAGTCTGCACCAGCATGTGATAGAGTGACTCTCCCATAACAGAAACCAGGGATAGTTAAAGGTAGGAGGGATGGGTTAGCTCAGCAGAAGGAGGTGGGCTTTTGAGCTCCTCACAACCAAGACTCATCTCTTACTGTGTGATCTTGACAATGAACCTCTCTAAGTCAGCTTCCTTATCTCTGACCTGGGGATAATAATGCTGCCTAGGGAAGCTGGGATGGCTCAGTGGGCTAAGCAGTCACTTTGCAGCCCCAGGGACCGAGGATCAAATCCCAGCCCTTACCATATGATGAACTGGGAAGTGCCCCCAGTTCAGTTATCACCGGGGTGAGACCGCGGCCCAATTCCTCCCCTGTGCAGCCCTGCGCCCACCTATGGAATGATGTGCAACTATGGAGACTGTTCTGGGCCCTTCCCCTTCTCTCTGTCTCTGTCTCTGTCTCTCTGCCTCTCTCTATCAAAAACAATGAAAATAAATCTTTAAAATAATGCTGCCTGATGCAATAGTTGTAAAAATTAAATGCAATAATGTAGATAAAATACCAAGAAGATGCTTGCTCAGTAAGTGGTGGCTGAGTATTCAAATACACTTTTCATTGAGTTAGATAATGAGTTGATTGTTTTAAAGGCAGAAGATCAAAATGACTAATAATAACAATGATAAAAGGCTTTCCCAGAAAGCATATAGGTAGTGTATTTATTGTAGAAAGTACAAAATTAAAATGAGCTCACATTCTTCCTTCCAAACACAAATAAAATTGCCCATAATTCTACCCTTCCCCCGAGATAGTCTCTGTTAGTATTTTGGAGCATATCCTTCCATTCTCATCTTACTTGGGTATATATTTATATAAGCATATCAAGAACATTTTGGTATTTACTAATTTTTTTAAAAGTTATATAGTATGTTGTGTTTTAATGAACAATTCAAACTTTAAAAAGTAGATCATATAATTTTTCTGAATTTAGAGTTTTTATGTTTTCTACTTCATTTTAATGTAATTCAGTTATTGTTTTAAAGTTATTGATATTCATGTTATATGGTGGAAAAAGCAAAGAATGGGGGTTAGGTCTAGGTTCAAGCTGTGTAGCTACAGGCAAGTCACTTAACTCCTCTGAGCAATGGGATCAGATGAGATAAAAGTACCTGAAATCATATTGTAAACCATAAAGCTCTTTAAATCCTTACATTTTAATTCTACATTATTTGTTCTGATGTTATCAGTAAGAACTTTTCATTAGTATAAGTACAGTTCATTATTAACAACTTGAGCTGTTAATGAGTATATTTATTATACAATCAGGGTATCTTTGCAGGTCTGTATATTCTGGTACATCCCACTAGCTATACAATGGCATTGACACATTCAAATTACATTTACTTTTCCATTTCAGCTGACTAATTTGACAGAAGCCACAATGTCTTATCCCAGTGTGAAAGGAGGAAAAGAAGGCTGCAGAACAAGGGTAGCATTTTCCAATTAGCAGGACACAGATGCGGTGCCTTTTTTCTTCTCTGTAAAAAGGGGGAAAAGGCTCCCAGATATAAGGAGTTTATCATACACCCCCTATCCAGGTATATGTAATAAAGACTTCATTCTGTTTGCCCCATAAAGTAGTTTGCTTAATGGATAACCCTAACTTTTACTTACTTTGGAAGAAATAAAGTTACTGTGAGATGTTAGATCCATAATAGGCATTTACCAAGACAGACTGAATTGTAAATAGCATACAAGGTTGCTCTTTGTCCTCAAAACAAAACCTTATTTATATTATTTTATATAAATATTATAAACAAAAACAATATTTATAATGAATCATTTTGGGGGGAATTTTGGTAAGGGTTAGCAGTCAGGACTCTTTGTTATAAGCCACAGAAATCCAAGCTGTGTGATTTAAGGACAAGAGGAATTCATTACCACCTACTGTCTAGCTTACAGAATGGCTGGGAGGGCTGGAGAACCAGGCTGGAGGCTTTGTAGCAGGAATAGTGTCCAGAATCACACCTCTGATCCCATCTGGTGAGAAGAGCTCTTCTGTTCCTGCTTCTCTGTGTGCCCAACACCACCAGCCAACCCTGCCATCCTAGGAGGCACGGGCTCTCGTGACTCGGACGACTTAGTGAGAAGTGGACCAGTGAAGCCCGGGTCACTTGTCACGCTCTGGTTGCAGAGAAGCTTTGTGAGCTCCAGTAGGTGTGAGGGGCCTTCAACTGAAATATATCACGTGGGGAGCTCTCCAAAAGTGTGAATGGATTTAGATGCTGACAGACAAAAAGAAAACAAGTATTGCCTCCAAAATAGCAGTTGCCCTAATTGTGAATGTAGTCAGGGATTTACCTTATTCAGTTATGAATAAGCCAGGTATAAAAATGACAGCCAAAGCCAGAACATCCTTAACCTTAATGCTTCAGGGCAGAGAGAAAGGAAGGGTCCCCACTAATGTCCTAGACCAGGCATGTCTAACCTGTATCCCAGGACAGCTTTGAATGAGGCCCAACACAAATTCTTAAAACATTGTGAGGGGATGCTGGGATAGCTCAACAGGTTGGGCACTTGCCTAGCATCTGCAAGGTCCGGGGATCAAATCCCAGCCCTAGCCCATGCCAACCCATATGCTGAACTGTGGCACAATTGGTAAAGGCAGAGCCCTGCAATGAAGGTTCACCCTCCCACGCTGGAGGCCCCTGGTTTGGTTCCTGCCGTGCATGGCCCCACATCCACCTGTGTGGAATGAAACTGTCACAACTAATAATGTACAAATATGGAGACTGGACTGGGCCCTTCCCCTTTCTCTCACCTTCTCTCAACCAATTAAAAAACAAAAATTATGAGATTTTGGTGTGTGTGTGTGAGGTTTTTTTTATCTCATCAGCTATCATTAGTGTGTGTTCTTCCCGTGGGGCTCAGGGAAACCAAAAGGTTGGACTCTGCTATTCTAGACAGAGAAGACATATTCCTGGTCTCCACTTCTGAGATTCAGAGAACATTATCACCTAAAAGCAATGCAATACAATACTTTTCTGGCCTCCCCTGAGTAGGTCAAATTCTATTATATGATTGTATACACCCGTATCTCTTATTGAAACAAGTATGCATTTACCACAAGGCACGCACAAGAACATCCTCAGCAGCGCTACTCATAACAGCCCAAACTTGGCAATAACTCAGAGGTCCATCAACAGTATAGTAGTAGAAATGAGAAATAAATTGTGGTTAACTCAGAATATTGCAGAGCAATTAAAAAGAGGATAAAATGTAATCAAACATGATAATAATCTTGAACAAAAGCTAGACATAAGTACATATTGCACAATTCCATTTATATAAAGCCCCCAAACAGGCAAAATTAACTGACAGTGGTCTGAGAATGAATTAGATCACTTTTTGAGAGCCAGCTATTAACTGGGGAGGGGACAGAGGAAATCTTCTGGGGTATAAAAGTGTTCTATATACTGCTGTGGTTGGCAGTTACATGGATATATACATATTTAAATAGTTATTTCATTCTAGCCCTTGAGATTAGTTCACTTTATATACCTAACATATATCAATAAAAAAGTTATTTTAAAAATCTAATCGCTGGTGGTAGAAATCAGAATAAAGGGTACCTCTGAGATGGTTATTGGCTGGGAAAGGGCATGAGGGAATCTTCCGGGTGCTTTACCTTGATTTAGTTGGTTAGCTGGGATATACATACATATATAAAAATTAAGCTGAACACTTAAAATTAGTGCCTTTTGCTGTACATATGTAATAACTCAATTTTTAACAATCATATGTTTGAAGAAAAGTACATTCCCAGTTTAAAACATCACTTTAGCAACACAATTCTTTCATAAACTGATAACTGCCTAGTGTTCTAGTGGTCTTAGGAAAACATTTACAAAATTATGTCTAAGGCAACACAACAATCTTTACTTAATTGTTAAATTTATTGGGTTGGTAACAATTACATAGTTTCCAGGTGTACAATTCTACATTACATTGTCTATACATTGCACTATGTGCTCACCACTCTTTCCATTGCTATTTATTTGATGTCCCCTCCCTACTCCCCTCACCCTGTTCTCCCATCCCTCTCCCCTCAATAATCTTAAAACGGTTGGTTTAATGACTCATTTGAAACCCAAGATTGTGTGTGTTTGACCCAAATCCCACATCTGATGGCAGATGATAATCATTTTGTCCCCCTTTCTTCTGTGAGCAGTCCCAAACCAGAAAGTCTACAAAAGAATGAACCTGAAGATAATTTATACTTGTTCGAATGCTTTTATTCTAACACTGCTACATTTATGCCTACGAGAGAATTCTCTTTGCATACGGCAGGAGGCTGAAGGATATATGACAGGTAAGGGCAATATTCTTAGTAATGTGTGAAAAACAGCAGCTCTTCCCTGTTGAAATGTTGTTTGTGATCAGGAAGTCTGCCAATGTTGTTAATGGTCAGTGGTACTCTGGGGGTTGTAATTGCCCAAGGGCAAACCTAAGTTAAACTGTGGAACAAAACTATGCAGAACTAACTTTGCAAATATTTGGGAGGTGCCTGGCATGTGATTCAGCTGCCCAGATGCAACAGTGTGGTGGAAATGGTCTGTTGCTTTTCATATAATTAGCAGTGATATCTAGGATTTTCTTAGAAACCTTTGGGATTAAGAGTTTGAAATCAGAGACTATGGAGAGATTACATACCGTGAGAGTGTTATTGTAGGTGTCTGATGCCAACACACCATATCTCGGTGACTAATTCTTCATGAGTCACTTTCAGAAGTGTCACTGTTTCCCTACAGGTTTCTCCTTGGTTTTCTTCTATTCTCAGGATGAGAAATTAGACTATAGAAATTCTCTTCTTCTTTGTGACATTTAAGTCCTCAGCAGCTCACATTTAGGCTGGAGCAACCCACCTACCTGGTCTTTCCATCTCCACTTTGTAATGCAAGTTGAACACAAATGAGCACCTCCCATGTGCAGGGCAGATGCTTTGCTTCTACCACTCATGAGACTGAACCATGTCTTTTTTTCTTTCATAGAAGTCACTGGTGTGCCTTATGCCCATGAACTTTGTTGGAAGCTGTATAGTAAAGTAGTTAAGAGTATAGGTACTGGCTTTGGAACCAGACTGTCTGGGCCCAAATCCTGGCAATGCCACTTACTAGCTGTGTAAACTTTGGCAAGTTACTTCACCTCTCTGTGCCTATGGTTCCTTATTGTATAGTGGGAATAATAATATCACCTACTCCCTAAGGTTTTTGTGAAAAGAGAGCTAAAACATATCAAGCACTTAGAACTATATTTTAGCATACAGTTTCATAGCAGACATTCACAAATTCATAAAATATGATTTTATTCTAACATTGTTGTACTCATATTTATGCAAATGAATCCTCTTTGTGCTAGGTTAGCAGACTGATGGATAGATGACAGATGAGGAAAATGCTGTGTGTTAGTAATATGGGAGAGGCACTAGCCCTTCCCTAGTTTGTGGTATGGTCATATAACAGAATGCTGCAGAGCAGTAAAAAATGAACCACTGCTACCTGCAAAATATGACATAATATTGAACAAAAGCCAGACAAAGTACATACTCTAGGCGTATCCAACCTGCGGCCCAGCACAGCTTTGAATGAGACCCAACACAAATTCTTAAAACCTTATGAGTTTTTTTAAGCTCATCAGCTATTGTTAGTGTTAGTGTATTTTGTGTGTGGCCCAAGACAGCTCTTGCAATGAGGCCCAGAGAAGCCAAAAGGTTGGATACCACTGTACTAGACGATCTCATTCTTATAAAGCCCCAAAACAGGCAAAACAAAGCAATGGTGCTGGTTAAGTCAGAAAGGATTTATTTCTTTTTAACATTTTTTTTCTTTTAAAATTTATTCTACTATTTTGAGAGAAGGTGTGTGAGAGAGAGAGAGAAAGAGAAAGGAGAGGGACCAGAACAGTCTCCAAAGTTGCACATCATTAGTTTTTTGACATAGTTTCTCCCACACAGGTGGATGTGGTGCCGCATGGAGTGGAATCAAACTGGGGGCCTCCCGCATGGGAGGCAAGAACCTTCACTGCCATCCTGGCAGTTACCAGTTGCACCACAGTTCAGCATGTGGGTTTACACAGGCCAACCCACGATTGGATCCCCAGACGTCCTGGTTGCAAGAGAAGCGCTCAACCTGTTGAGCTATGCCAGCATCCGCAGTATTATTTTTCATTCCCTTTCCCCGAAGCCCACTGCCTTTAATTCTAAACCGCCAGAATGGAGACCGTGACTCTATCATTTTGCACCTCTGCTTGGGCTCTTGAAGTAGCTGGCCTGGTTATGGGAATCATCTGGGATGCTGTTCTTAGTTTAGATTCCTAGTTCTCTCCCTGGGATTTTTTTTTTTACAGACTGGAGTGGGGTCCTGGAACTTGTATTTGTTTGATCCAGCCCATGAGATTATCCAGGGTACAAATGCTCCAACCTCCTTCTCTTCCTTTCCCTTCCATGTCCTGCTGGTACCTCCCATTGGCTGAAGCCAATCAGAAGGCAGAGACAAGGAGTCTAGTAACTAGTCTGACCAGGTCAGTCCCTTGAGTCAGAGTGGAGAAGCGGGGAGAGTGCATCTGGAGGCAGACATCGGCACCTGTGTTAACTCACTGAATCCCAACCAACATCAACTCTGAGATATGAGTGCTATTCTCATCTCATTGTGCAACCGAGGAAACTGAGGCTCAGAGGCAGATCCTCAAGTTTCCCACACAAGCAATGCTCACTGCTACCTACAGGGCCTTATTCTTAAGATTTGCTTTGAAGCTCTTAGGGCCCTTCACTGAACACCCAGCTATTTAACTTGTCACCCTTCACATCTTCACCCTTTTTCTGCTGCACCATTTCTAGTCAGAGCTTATTATTCTCTGTGAGAATAATTCACAAATTATTCTCCTGGTTCCATAAATACACAGAATGCTGGAGTTGGAGAGTTCAAGGAGGTGTCATCCAACTCTCTCACTTTATAGAATAATTGGCAGACCAAATTTATTTCATGTATTTATTTTCTATCACCTGGCTAGGGTGGACAGAAGGACAGAAACCAAGTCTTACCACATCATCTATACCTTCCACACCCCTTATCAATTCATGTTGGTTGGTTTGGTAGAGTAATTATTATTACTTGAACAACAGATGGACTATTTTAGCAGTGAAACCATCTGACTGAATATGAGAGAGAAACGAACATCCTCATCTACAGCTGTTCAGAGCAGAATTTGGTAAACCATAAAAATGTCCATTGACAAAATGTCAAAAATTTAATACAGTCCTTTAAAAAAGCAATACATATGATTTGGCAATCTATCTTCTAGAAGTTTATCCCAAGGAAAAGGATTTATTTTATTGTTTTGAGAAATAGTAGACTCTCTGTTAACCGGTTGCTTGAGAGTGCTGGTTGTGTGAGTTCCAGTTAACAGTCTACTTACATTTATCTGGCATCTACCAATCCCCATGGGTGCCTGTTAACTGAGAGTCTACTGTATGTGCAAAGATGTTTATAGACACATATGCTTATCACAGTGTTTATAATAATACACATACAAATATGCATACATTGTGAGAAACCAATATATAGACAATCATCAGACTGTGTATAAAAATAGAATTCTGGGGGATGCCAGGTGTCTCAGTGGGTTGAGCACTTGCTTTGCAGCCCCAGAATCCAAGGATCAAGTCCCGGTCCTGGCCCTGGCCCGTGCAGACCCATATGCTGAACTGGGGTGTGCTTCCCATCTGGGTAGAGGGGTGCCCAGTTCAGTTCCTGCTGGGGCAAGCTTCCATGTGGGAGGCCCCCAGCCTGGTTTCCTCCCTGCGTGGATCTCTCTGTGCCCACCTGTGTGAAATGAAACTCTGTCGAAAATTGACGATATACAACTATAGAAACTGCTCTGGGCCCTCCCCCTTCTCTCTGTCTCTACCTCTCTCTGTCAAAAGCAATGAAATAAATCTTAAAAAAAAAAAAAAAGAATTCAGACCCACAACCTTGCAGCCAGGAGTTCAGGAAGACAGTTTCTCCATATGCTCACCAACACTTACTTTCTCTCTTTTTTTTAAAGAACTATTTTATGGGTGTGAAGTGATATCTCATTATGGTTTTGATTTGTTTCCCTAATGATTAGTGATATTGAGTATCTTTTCATGTGCTTATTGGTCATGTATATATCTTCTATGGAAAAGTGTTTAGTTAAGTCCTTTGTCCATTTTTTAATTGGGTTATTTTGTTGTTGTTGAGTTGTAAGAGTTTTTTATATATTCTGGATTTGACTTAGTTTTGAACTTGAGTAAATTCATTCATCAGAAGACATAAAAATAGGCTTCAGAAAATCATCTGAACTAGATATTTTCATAAGCAAAAATAATATGAAGTGGGGGAAGCTGGGATGGCTCAGTGGGTTAGGCGCTCACTTTGCAGCGCCGGGGACCGAGGATCAAATCCCGGCCCCGGCCCATGTGGACCCATGTGCTGAGCTGGGGAGTGCCCCCAGTTCAGTTCTCTCTCTGTCTCTGTCTCTCTATCTCTCTCTCTGTCAAAAACAATAAAAATAAATAAATCTAGAAAGCTAAACTTATAAGCATTTTAAAAAAATTAAAAAATAATATGAAGTAATATCATCTGATGGGGGCTAAATGGTGGTAGAGTGCACTGAGGCCAGCAGATGTTCGTGCTGGGTGCTGGCTGGGCTGGCCAAATTATGCATAGTTAAGGACGGTAAGTCACAAAACAATCTCAAGCAACGAAAGACAGGACTCGTTTCAGACCTGTGTTTTCTGTGTGTCTTGGTACCTAAGCCTACTGCTGCCCTCTCCACTCCAAGCCTGAGTGTTCATAAACTAGTGGGAAATATAAAGGATGAGTGTCAGAGAAGTTTTTGGCTTCTCTAGTGAGGAAAAGAGTGCTCCAGTGAATCATTCAGGGATCTTCTAAGTAAAAGATTCTGAAGAAAATGGAGTATATACTTGGTGAACATACTATGAGACATAGGAATGAAATTAGGACTACATATGGGACAGCGTTTTCAGAGACATTGAGCGAGTGGGCATTTAGATATAAACAATGAGTTAGAGAACACAGAAGTAGTTATTCAGAAGTGAATATTTGGAGTCATCAGGGTTTCAAAATTAAAACAAACCACCCAATTATGCTTTTCACGCCCAGAGCAGGTTTTAGAAACTCTATTTTATGGGAATATCGCAGCTGGCAAAGTTATTTTAAGTGGGGAGGCAATCTTTAAGTATTTACTTTCAGCCGTAACCTTTGCCTTGTTTGCAAGCTAGTTTAAACCTTTAGACTGAAGACAAGATGCAAGTTTAAGGTTTGAGACAGTTACATGAATATTACAAATAACTGAAGCACCATGGTAACAAAAATTGCCCGTTTCAAAATAACATCATAAAAATTGGTTATTGGGGAAGCAGGGATGGCTCAGTGGGTTAAGTACTCACTTTGCAGTGCCGGGGACAGGGGATCAAAACCTGCCCCAGTCTGTGCAGAACCATATGCTGAACTGGGGAGTTCCCCCAGTTCAGTTCTCTCTGTGTCTCTGTATCTCTCTCTCTCTCTCTCTGTCTCTCTCTGTCAAAAATAAATAAATATATATTTTAAAAAAATAAAAAAAAATGGTTATTATCTAATTTTATTAGAAACACTTTTATTTAGTTATTTCATTATAATTATTCAACACATATTTCAAGCAAGAGGAGGGAAAGCTATTTTAAAATTCTACCAAAACCAGTTACTTAGTCCTTTAAAAATATGAATGGATAACTTTTAAATTTCAGGGTTTTATTACTTTATAAAATAGCATTTTAGGGGAAGCCGGGATGGCTCAGTGGGTTGAGCGCTCACTTTGCAGCGCCGGGGAACGAGAATCGAGTCCCGGCCCCGGCCCGTGCAGAACCATATGCTGAACTGGGAGCTCCCCCAGCTCAGTTCTCTCGCGCTCTCTCTCTCTCTCTCTCTCTCTCTCTCTCTCTCTCTCTCTCTCTCTCTGTCAAAAATAAATAAATAAAATATAAAAAAAAAATAGCATTTTAAAACAAGTACCTAAATCATATTATATATTTAAAAATCATATATATTTATTTATAATATATAGATTTGATTTACTATATTATATTATATAAAACATACAATGTTAATTGAGAGTAAAGTGGTATGGGTTCTTTTTCTTTCTTTTTTTTTTATATCTTTTTATATTTATAGAGAGTAATTATTTTATCTTCAGTGCATATTTATTTTTATTTTACTTTTGACAGATAGAGAGAGAGACAGAGACAGAGATAGCCAGAGAACCGAACTGTGGGAACTCCCCAGTTCAGCATGTGGGTCCTGCCTGGGCCGGAGCCGGGATTCGATCCTCGGTCCTCGGGGCCTCAAAGCGAGCGCTCAACCCGCTGAGCCGTCCCGGCTTTCCCCAGGGTTCCTTTTCTTACAGAAAAATGGGAGAGGACAGAGGATAAATATTTTCTTATTAAATCTTTGTCTGGAGAAGGCTAAGAAGTGGGAAAAGGTTTGTAAATGTTTATTTTTGTTTCCATGTAATAGTCTAAACTTTGTTATTTTGCCAGCTTTGAAAGTCTGTCTTTTCTTTTCTGAGGGATTGGGGTGGAGCCAACAGGAGGGTATGGCCAACAGTTCAAAAGGCCTGGGGAGGGTGTTACTTCCTTTTCTTCACAAGTTTTAAAATCTGTGGAAGGCTAAGTCCAGTCCCGAAGGATAAGGCCAGGATGTGACATCATAACTGCTAGTTACTTAGGGAGCAGGACCAGATCAATTGAAGTCCTAGACCAAGTTTATTATGACTCTTTTGAAAAATAGTGATACTTTAATAAACTGTTACATCACTTTAAAATATATCTAACATAATCTAAATATACCTACCATCATGAAAAATCTCTTCAATAGTTACATATTTCACTCCTTTTTGATCTTTGAATAATAATTCCATTCCCAGAGTTATTTCCTATTTTAAACTTGAAAACCTGTAATTGGTCATTTATATATCATGAAATTATTTTTTTAAACTGTGACTATAAAGCTCTCAGTGATAAAAAAAATAGTTCTGGTTTATTATAACTATTAGAATATAACTGATCAAAATGATAAATTACACATTTTAACAAACAATTATTAAACATAAGAGATTAAAAATTAGATATATTAATGAAAATAATTTTTTATTTAAAAATAATTTTACTGCCTTGAATGAATATTACTAATTTCTAGAGTGGGTCAAGATTTACTATCAGATCTATTCATATTCTTCCTTTATTTTTTTTTTAAGATTTATTTTATTGTTTTTGACAGAGACAAAGAGAGACAGAGGCAGAGAGAGAGAAGGGGGAGGGCCCAGAGCAGTCTCCATAGTTGCACATCATTGGTTTTTCCACATAGTTTCATTCCACAGGTGGACGTGGGGCTGCACAGGGCAGGAACTGGGCCGGGGTCTCACCCCAGTGCACTCCCCAGTTCAGCATATGGGTCCGCACGGGCTGGGGCCGGGATTCGATCCCCAGTCCCCAGGGCTGCAAAGCGAGCACTTAACCCACTGAGCCATCCCGGCTTCCCCTATTCTTTATTTTTTTATAGATGTAACATCAAGAAACTTTGTCCACATACATGAGTAAATAGAATGAATTATTCTGTCTCTAAATTCTTTGAACTTCTTTTGAGTTACATTTCAAAGTATCACAGTGCACCATCAAAAATTTTTAATAATTGGGGAAGCTGGGATGGCTCAGGGGGTTAAGCGCTCGCTTTACAACTCTGGGGTCTGAGGATCAAGTCCCGGTTCTGGCCCCATCCGTGCAGACCCATATGTTGACAGTTCAGTTCTCACTGGGGCGAGCTTCCCATATGGGAGGTCCCCAATGTGGCCCCCAGGTCGCAGGGGCGAGCTTCCCATGCGGGAGGCCCCTGGCTGGGATCTTGCCCTGCACGGCCCCCCGCCCACCTGTGTGGAACAAAGCTGTCAAAAACTGATGATGTACAACTATGGAGACAGCTCTGGGCCCTCCCCCTTTCCTCTGTCTCTCTCTGTCTCTCTCTCTCTCTATCAAAAACAATAAAATAAATCTTATAAAAATTTTTTAAATAATTGATGTCTACTTTAACTCCACGGTAAATTTTGTTACAAGATTATTATTACTTTTAAATATTTATTTTATTGTTTTTGACAGATAGGGACAGAGAGAAGGGGGAGGGCCCAGCGTAATCTCCAGAGTTGTACATCATCAGCTTTTGACATGGTTTCATTCCACACAGGTGGGTGGGGGCCACGCAGGGCAGGAATTGGGCTAGGGGCCTCCCACATGGGAAGCTCACCCCAGTTCAGCATATGGGTCCACATGTTCCAGGACCGAGACTCGATCCTCGGTCCCTGGGGCTGCAAAGTTAGCACTTAACCTGCTAAGCCATCCTGGCTTTCCTATTCTTACTTTTAATCCAGGAGACAGGGCAGGGTGAAGAGTTTGTGGCTCAGATTTATGACTCTTAATTTCTATGGACATGACCTAAAGGGGCGTCCCAAAGTTCACGCAAGATTTGAATTTTGCATCATTTGTGCGGTAAAAGTGTTGCCAATGAAAAAAAAAAGACAGTGTGACAGCTGACAGTTCAGGGTTATTAAAAATGGAGCGTAGGGGAAGCTGGGATGGCTCAGTGGGTTAGGTGCTCACTTTGCAGAGCCGGGGACCAGGGATCAAATCCCGGCCCCGGCCCGTGCGGAACCATGTGCTGAACTGGGAGCTCCCCCAGTTCAGTTCTCTCTCTGTCTCTGTATCTCTCTCTCTCTCTCTCTCTGTCAAAAATAAATAAATAAAAAATATATTAAAAATGTTTATAAAAAAAAATGGAGCATAGGAGAAGCCGGGATAGCTCAGTGGGTTAAGCGCTCACTTTGCAGCGCTGGGGACCGAGGATCGAATCCCAGCCCCGGCCCGTGTGGAACCATGTGCTGAACTGGGAGCTCCCCCAGTTCAGTTCTCTCTCTGTCTCTGTATATCTCTCTCTCTCTCTGTCAAAAACAATTTTAAAAAATAAATAAATAAATAAAGTGAACCTACAGTTAAAAAAAAAAAAATGGAGCACTACAGAAAAGAACAATGCGTTTTCATTGTTGAACAATGAAAATTTACAATTTTTAATTATAAACCTGTGTTTTCTATCAAAATTACTTCTTGTGTGAATTTTGGGACACCCTTTACATACCCAGCCACCATTCTCTATTTTCCCTCACAAAATCTTGGTTTTACAAGTATTTTTGGCTGGCTTACAGTAGTAACTGACTTCACCTCTCTTCCCTGCCCACTTTGAGATGCCATTTACCAGCAAATGACTCTGTCTTAATCCCATGGGAATACTGAAAGAGAAGGAGTCTCAGAGAAGTTAACTGTTTTCTTAAATTGAAACACTGGGATGGGGTTAGCTCTATTGCTCTTCCTAAAGTTTGCGTCTAGATTTTGGAATTGTCCTCCCAGTGAGTCGGTTTTAAATTACGAAGGCCAGGTCAAGGGAGCCCCACCTCCATTGGAATAAAACATTCATGCAGAAAAACAGCCTCCTGTTTTCCTCTCGGAGACCTGTGCACATCCTTTACTCTCCCCAACATTCACATATTCATTACTAGGTTCTATGTCCTAAAAACATCCCAAAACCCTGGTATCCAAAGGCCTTTCATTCATTTATTCAACAAATTCATTGACCATCTACAATGTGTCCAGCTATGCTAGCTACTGGAGATACAGCAGTAAACCCAACTCCAGTCCTTACTACAATGTCAAACCATTCACATCTTATAGTCATAGTTTCTTGAAGATTATGGTCAAAAACTCTTGTCTATGCAAATAAGCATCAGAAAAAGTACGTGGTTAGCAAAGCAAAGCACCAAATTGATAATAATGAAGTGAAACTAATAATAATTGACATTTATAGGAAAGCCTAAGCCAACCTAATACCTAAAGACCAATATGAGTCAACATTCCTTAATGCATCTTTGACCTGAAAAACTGAGGAATTCCAACTATCTGGGTATTTGCACAGTGGGAACTTTGCAAACTTGCTGGTAACTCCACTTAGTACAATGCTGAATCAATTCCTGTGTAAACTTGAGTTAAGGGCCAATGTTCTGGTTTATGAAGAGCAAAGATTAGTTACCCTTAATAACTTATGTAGAAGATTATTAGTGGTACTTAGTGTTATATAAAAACTGACTTCTTGGAAACAAACAAACAAACAAACAAAATACTCCTGAATTTTTGAACACTGGAACCAAAGGAAGAACTTCCAGTTTTGGCTTAATGGACAGCCCCTTAGGAGGCGCTAATCCTGATCTGGGTTGTGAGGAAGGAAAAGGGAGGAAGTGGAGGATTAAAGAAAAAGGTTCACCCAGGTACCCTTTGAGAAAGATGAAAGTGGCCTAGATTTTCTCAGCAAAAACCCAGCTCTGTTGAGCCATTCTTGAAAGAATGTAAGGACTAAGCTGAGTTTGAGAATTATAAAATGCACTGCTTTTGGTAAGTGTAGTGCTTTTTAAAGTTCACTATAAGAAGTCTGAAAAGCATGTTTTGGCCCTTCAGGAATTTTCCACTGAGTTGAAGATGTGGGGATACGTTTATGTTGCAATAACAATTCAAGAGATACTATACGTGAACACTTACACAGTTGTTATCCGTTCTTAATTGCTTTACATCAGGGGTGTCAAACTGGCGGCCTGCGGGCCGCAAGTAATTTTTTGTGGCCCACGGTGCTCTGAAATAAAATGGAAGGCTATTTTCTTCATAACAATTTTTTCTATTTTTATTTTATTTCAGAGCATTGCGGGCCGCCAATTTGACACCCCCTGCTTTATATAGTTTATGTCTGGATTGACAGACCCCAATAGTCAGGCATTCTGGGGAGGAGAAGTTCTGGAGAGGATACAGTAGGCTGGAATGGCCAGAAAATGCTTGGATTAAGAGGTAAGATTAGAGTTGAATCTTGAGCTGCGTTTACAAAACAAAGTATATTAAGAGGCTCTAAGAAGGTGAGTGACTGAAATGGGGATGACTCCCAAAGAAGGCCCAGACCCAGATGGAAGAGGGCATGGCAAGCTAAGGACCCTTGAGGGGTTTGGAGGTTAGGAAAATGACAGGTTTTAGAAGGACAGCACAATAGTAATCTCAGCCATCTACCTCAAGGCTCCGTCTCCCACAATCCATTCTCCCTGTAGTCACCAGGGGTCTTAACACAGTTTTGTTTGTGCATCTTCCTTCAGAAGCTCCTCCTCCGTGTCTACACCATAAAACCTAAAACTCCAGCATATGTGGGCCTCTCCGTGGTCTACCTTGCACTCTTATCTCAGTGGTGTAAGGGTGGGGTGAGAGGCAGTCTACTTCCCAAGGCAGCCTTTTGTATACGTCCTTCCTTATTTCTAGAATGTCCCTATTTCCCTAGCTAGGTTTCTCTGAATATTCTAACACATTCACCTCTTAGGTGTCAGGCATTCTGTTTAATCATGAAAATACAAAGATGTATACCATGTCAAAATTATGACTTATAGGCAAAATGTTATTAAAAATAAAGTACACATATTTCATATTAAGTGTACTGTCACCTATGGTATTAATCATCTTGAAATTTTGTTGACTTGAAAATAAATTTAAAATTTTCAGACGTTTACAGGGAGTCACAATGATTAAAATGAATATTCCACCCCTTAAGTAAGTTTTTACCTCCTATCATTCAGGTCAGATAATTTTGAAGTCAACAAGTTACTGATCTCTTCCCTCACATAATTGGAACCAGTCATTCGAATGTCAATTGAAAAGAGCGAATTAAATCTGAGGATCAAAAAGTTGACGGATAACCAATCAATGTCACCCCATTAAATTTAATAATAATAAAAAAAAGAATGTTAAAAAAAAAGTGACGGATAGATAACAGTTCCTTTTAATTTAGACTGTGTAGTTATATTCTGTTGCCAATAACTTGATGTAGGATCAAGGCCTTTTCTTTGTTTATGAAGTTTCTCATTATTTTCAAATATTTTCTCATTTTTATAAACTGTCTATGACTTCTAGTTTCAATTTCTTTAAAGTAGGGTGAGAAATGAAAGATACTTAGGAAGTAATCAGAGTATAGAAGCCTTCCAGGTTTTTGTGTTTTTTCTTCCAATATTTTAGTTTTCTCTACTATATCTAACTTGACAAAATTTTTGAAGATTTATTTTATTGTTTGAGAGAAGGTGAGAAAGAGAGAAGAGGGAAGGGCCCAGAGCAGTCTTCACTGTTGTGCGTCACTAGTTGTGACATGGTTTCATTCCACACAGGTGGATGTGGGGCGATGCCAGGAAGGAACCACACCGGGGACCTCCCACACAGGCCAACCTTCACTGCCAGCATGGCGGTTACAGTTGTGCCACATTTCAGCATATGGGTTTGCAGAGGCCAGGGCCGGGAATAAAACCCTGGACCTCAAGATTGCAAGGCAAGCGCTCAACCGCTGAGTTCTCCCAGCATCCCTGACAACAAATGTTTTAAAACATCTTTTAACAATTAACTTATTTTTAATAGAAAAAAAAATTAAGGTTCCATCATATTTCATCAGTTTAAATATTTAATTTTAAAAGTACACACACTAACCGGTACAACTAAAGTAACAGGTTTAGATATAACACAACTGTTACTAAACAGCAGCTCCACCGTGGGAGGAGAGGGAGGATGATTCACTGGAAAGTTGCCTGATGACTGAAATTCCAGGGTGCTGGGGGCATGACAACATACTTTAATTTCGCTGGTATGTTTTTGAATTAGCTCACATGTTTTTAAATGGCTTCTATTCACATTAAGTAAATGATTATACAGTTTATACGGTATAAATGATTTGTGGACTGAGACTGTATTAGAACTTCTCTGGTTGCTTGTGATAGAAACTGAACTCACCATTTTATGCATCATAGAGAATTGATTGAGAGAACTGAAAAGTTCAGGAGTTCACTTGGCCACAGGGCTCCCTCTCAGTCCACCTCTCTCTCCTCTACTTCTCAAAGCATATTCGTTTCATGTCGTCATATGTATACTTTTCTATGTAACTGAGGAAGATGTGAGGGGAGGGCCAAGTCTTCAGTCTTCAACTGTGTGCTCTTAAGAGGAGCTAGACTTGCAAAAACTACACATGCGCACAGCATAGACCATGCCTTAATTACTCTTGTATTCCTCCTTAGCGCAAGCAATAGAAACGCCTTAGTATTAGTATTAAATATTGAATGAATAACTACTTATAGCACTTGATATTTCCAAAATGTTTTCACAGACATTATTTTATTCTCAATAGTAATGACAGATTAAATGACTTGCTTAAAGTTACATAGCTGGTTTCTGATAGAGTTGAGTTCATAACAGAGTCCCCTGGCTTCTAGTCCAGTTCTCTCATAAGTCTTTCTTTTGTTTTCTCTCTTGCTGCCAGGGCTGATGTCGAAGGGGGAGGAAAGAGAAAAGAGATTTTTTGGTTATGCTTTCACTACTTCTTAGAAGGCTTGATGTGGGGGATGCTGTGATAACTCAGCAGGTTGAGCGTTTACCTTGCAACTGCGAGATCCGGGGATGGAATCCCGGCCCTGGCCCATGCAAATCCATATGCTGAACTGTGGTGCAACTAGTAACCAACCACCAGGTTGGCAGTGAAGGTGCTCACCTCCCATGAGGGAGGCCCGGGGTTTGGTTTCAGCCCCACACAGCCCCACATCCTCCTGTGTGGAATGAAACTGTCACAACTAATGATGCACAACTATGGAGACTGCTCTGGACCCTCCCCACTTCTCTCTCTCTCTCACTCTCCCTTCCTCCTTCTCTCAAACAATTAAAGAAACCCTGAAGAAGAAGGAGAAGGAGGAGAAGAAGAAGATTTGATGTGGTTTTGTCCCTCAGAGGTAGGCTGACCAGACATCCCGTTTTAAACAGGACAGAAAACAATGGTACTGTCCCATTTCAAATGGTACCTGTGGTCAGCTTAGTCTCACTGGGCTAAATTCAAAGTGGTTGTATGCTGACCATAGGTACATTTGAGATGGGACAGAACTGTTGTTTTCTGTCCCATTTAAAATAGGACATCTGGTCAGCTTACTAGGAGGCCATGATGATGGTAGGCTGCCTCTGTCTTTCAATCGAATGATATGTATATGTAATGGATGGCTGTCATCACTAATTTATTGAGTTGTGGAATTTGCCACAGGAAACCTCACATATTATTTTACTTCTAACGTTAGTATATGACTGCGTGTTTGACAATACTTTGCTGTGCAAACACTCTATCATGAAGATAGTTTCTTTAAGGTAGTGTAGTATATTGGAAGTAATGTAAGATGTAGAGTCAAACTGTTGTTTGAATCTCAGCTCCATTACTTGTAATCTTGGGCATGAGGGGTAACCGCCATGAGCCTCCAGTCTCCTGTAAAATAGAGTGACATCCATCTACTATGCCTGCTTCACAGCTACTGCAGCTGGGGCGGGGTCAGCTTCTCCTGAAGCCCCTGCCATCCTGAGGAGGGTGAATATAAAAATAAAATTGAGATTCTGTGAAATAAGAAGAAAGGGTAAATGGAAACTGGGAGATACTCAGTTATATTCAGTATTCATGCACCAAGCATTGGAATAGGTAATGTGGACCTCAGGACTTACAGTTTGGTGTAGGAGGCAGACATCTATATAAGAACCATCTTATAATGGCATGGATTTGGGTCACAAAGACATGGATTTTTTTTTTAATTGTTTTTGACATATAGAGAGGGGGTGGGGGAGGGGACCCAGAGCAGTCTGCATAGTTGTACATCATCAGTTTTCCATATGGTTTTGTTCCACACAGGTGGGCAGGGACCACAGAGGGCGAGAACTGGCTGGGGGCCTCCCACATGGGAAGAACACCCCAGTTCAGCATATAGGTCCCCACAGGTCGCAACTGGGATTCTATCCCGGGCCCCCCGGGCTGTAAAGCGAGTGTTTAACTCACTGAGCCATCCTGGCTTCCCCAAGACATGGATTTTTAAATCCTTTCTAGTTGTTTAATGTGAGGCAAGCTTTTTTTTTTTTTTAAATCTATGAAACTCAGTTTTCTTGTCTATAAAATGGAGATAATATTTAACTTGTGACATTGTAGTGACACAGAAGTTACTCAATAAACAGTACCTTCTCTTGCTTTTCTTATAATGTTCAATGTGCACGGCAGCACAATTAAGGAAGCAAGTTATCTCATTGCAGCATGTGACCAAGTTCCTGGATCACAAGTTTGATAATAAGCATAGCTTCCAGATGACAATTGTGGGTACTTGTAATAACCTGTTAAAAGGCTTTACATTAACTTCACTTTATTTAGATAAAAAAACAAATTGTTATACTGGACATTCTTAAAGCTCAAAGCAACTTTAAATCTTTCAAGTGCTCCTGTGATGACCTGTTATCGTGCGTAACTCCTCTTGTATAGAAAGGAACAAATATTTGATATCCATCTTCATTGTTTGCAATGGGTTGGTTTCCTGTTATTTTTTTCCTTCTGTCGTGAGGAAGAGAGTAAAGGAAACTTCCTTATTAAGCTACTGCTGCATGGAACATGTTAGAAAGAAGTAGCACAGAGGGCAAGAGTAGAGTTTCTATTCAAGCTTATTACCAGCATAATCCAACCCCAATATACCTTAGGGATAGTTTATTGATGTGCCAACGATTGTTCATTTACTCACCTAAAGTGCAAAGTATCAGAAGGAGGGGCCCACAGTGAGCCTAGGCAGATCAATGGAGTTCATTCACCCTCACAGAGTGCAGTCCAAGAGGAGGTCCTACACAACTATGTGATCCAAGTTAAAAAGTGATTCAACATGACAGCGTCAAAAAATTTAGATAAATTGTTTTGGGAATATATGCAGAATTGGAAGAAGACACTTCTTAGAAAAGAAGAGAAATTAAAGAAGGTTTGTTGCTGTTGTTGAATAGAAGCAGTGGTAACCCAATCTGGAAGCACTGGCAATATTTTAGTCCATGAACTTGCAAACAAAGGCAGAAGGAGAACCTCCGAGGTAGAGGAATTAGTGTGAGGAAAAGACAAGTCACAGAGATAGAAGTGGGAGGAACATGTGGCAGCCACGAGGGCAGTTTCACTTAGTCAGAAAAGAGAATATGCTTATCTCTACCACTTACTCAGTATGTACCTGTCCCTTTTATTACTTTTTGTTTTTATGAGTGTACACCTCATCTCCTAGACTACCTAAGGGAAGGGTACTGTATAAAAGTACAGTATGGTTTTTCCCATCACCTACCCTCCTTAGTAAATAAATAAACAATACATATGTTAGGCAGGTGAGGGGACTGCTTGACTCCTTGAAGGCAAAACAGAAAGAAATTGTATTATCAAAGGGAAAATTTTTTCATGTAAGGTCAATATTTTAATAATTTACAATGTTTTTCACCTTCTTTATCCCATATTTAAAAAGTATTTAATTGGGAGGATGCCAGGATAGCTCAGTCAACCACGAGGTCCAGAGATCAAATCCCAGCCCTGTCCCATGCAAACCCATATGCTGAATTGCGGCACAACTGGTAACTGCTGAAATGGCTCAGTGGTAAGGGTTCTCACCTGCCATGGGGAAGCTCCCTGGTTTGCTTCCTGCCCCATGCGGCCCCTCACCCACTTGTGTAGAAAGGAACCATGTCACAACTTATGATGTACAACTATGGAGACTGCTCTGTTGTTCCCCACTTCTTTCAAACCAATAAAATAAATTTAAAAAAAATGTATTTAATTGGCTTACAAGAAAGAGACCCACCATTTCAGATTGAAAAACCCATGCAGACTGAAAATAAATGGATGGAAAAAGATATTTCATGCAAATGGAAATTTTAAAAAGCTGGCATAGTAGTTCTTATATCACACAAAAGATACTTTAAAACAAAGGCTAGGGGAAGCCGGGATGGCTCAGTGGGTTGAGCGCTCACTTTGTAGCCCCAGAGACCGAGGACTGAATCCCGGCCCCGGCCCGTGTGGACCCATATGCTGAACTGGGGAGGGACCCCAGTTCAGTTCTCACCGGGGTAAGACCCCGGCCCAGTTCCTGCCCTGTGCAGCCCTGCCCACTTGTGGAATCAAACTATGTGGAAAAACCAATGATGTGCAACTATGGAGACTGTTCTGGGCCCTCCTCCTTCTCTCTGTCTCTGTCTCTGTATCTCTCTCTCTGTCAAAAACAATAAAAATAAATCTTAAAAAAAAAACAAAAAAACAAAAAACAAAGCCTATCATAAGGGACAAAGAAGGACATTTCATATACAACAGCCAAGATACAGAAGCAACCTAAGTATCCATCAATAGACAATTGAATAAAGAAGATGTGATACACACACACACACTGAAATATTACTTGGTCATAAAAAAGAATAAAATTTTACCATTTGCAACATGGATAGATCTAGAAGGTATTATGCTAAGTGAAATAAGTCAGAGAAAGACAATACCATGGACAATCAAACAAGAAACAAGCTTCTAGGTAAAGAGAACAAACTAATGGTTGCCTGATGGGACAATGTTTGGGCGATGGGTGAAAAAGCTGAGGGGAGTAAGAACAAATTGGCAATTACAAAATAGTCATGGGATATAAAGTACAGCATAGAGAATATAGTCAATAATATTATAATTAAGTATAGTACCAAGTGAGTACTAGACTTATTGGGAGGATCACTTTGTAAATTCTATAAATGTCTAACCACTATGCAGTATTACTTGAAACTAATATAATACTGACTGTCAATTGTAATTGAAAAAGTTTAAATTTTTTTTTAAAGATTATATCAACAAAACAAAACTCTAGGCCTATGACAATAACTAGACTTATTCATTATATTTTTTCAATAGCACAAAAATTATTCACCTTGTATTTCCCATTTGCAAGTATTTTCATCTGTGTGAGCTCATTTTTCTTAATAAACCTCAGATTAATTAGAATCTTATGCCAGAAAAACAATTCTTTGTTTTTTCCTTGATAGTACTAGTGTTAATAGTAATATTTGTTAATTTTAGAAAAAACTGTATGTACCAACAAATGTAATACTCAAGTCAGGTAAGAATCTACAATGGACACTAAGAGCTTTCATGGCAGGAAAGGTTGTTGGGGAATACGATATTCACATGGAATCAAAGTATCAACCCCATAGAACACTGATCAATTACTCACATAAAGGGGAAAGGGGGATCTAAAGGGTACCACCTGATTGAACCTTAGCACCTCTCATCCCGAGATAACTTGATCTGCAATGTCAGCCTCCTGACATGATACAGTGAGAAGTCCACAACATCACCTACAAAGTGTTCTTTTTTTTAATATTTATTTTTACTTCTTTTGAGAGAGATAGAGAGGCAGAGAGATAGACAGAGAGACAGAGAGAGACACAGAGAAGGGGAAGGGCCCAGAGCAGTCTCCATAGTTGTACATCATTAGTTTTCGATATAGTTTCATTCCACAGGTGGGGTGGGGTGGGGTGGGGTGAGAGCCAAACAGGGGGCCTCCCACATGGGAAGCTTGCCCTAGCAAGAATCGAACTGGGGGCCTCCCACAGGGAAGCACATGCCCAGTTCAGCATATGGGTCTGCATATTTTGGGGCCAGGATACGATCCTTGGACCCCTAGGCTGCAAGATGAGTGCTCAACCTGCTGATCCATCCCGGCTTCCACTAAAGTATTCTTGCCAACAATGTTTCTTCCAAATCTAATAGTGGAGTGTCCTCACTGTTATACACACCAAGACTGTGAAACATTCGATGGGACAACTGGATCAGCTTCTTTTTTTCAATGGCAATGTCATGAAAGACAAAAATGGCAATGAGACTATTTACAAAATGAGACTAAAAAGACATGACAATGAAATGCAAGGAATGATCCAGAACTGGCTCCTAGATTAAAATAAAACAAACCCTAGAGGACACTTTTGAGACAATTGACTCAATGTGATTTATGTGCCGTGTATTAGATAAGGTTATATGTTAATGTTCACTTTGGGGGGTTTATATTACGGTATGGTGGTTGCTATGGACTGAATGTTTGTGTCTCCCCTACCCGGCCTTCCAAATTCATGTTGAAATCCTAACTCCTGATGTGATAGTATTAGACAGTGGGTGGGCCTTTGGGGAGATGATCAGGTCTTGAAGGTCGACTTCAGAGAGCTCTCTTGCCCTCTCCACCACAGAAG
>PVKE010024514.1:0-23738 GCA_004027555.1 Craseonycteris thonglongyai | reverse complement strand
TCACACTAAATACCTTTACTCTGTGTAATAGATTAAAAAACAACCATAGTTCTTTACAGCTCCTATTAGGAATAACACTGGTAATTAGAAAAAAAGGGAAAGGCAATATTATTTTCATTATATGATCTTGTATATGATTTTTTTAAAGTATGTATGTTTGATAAAAATTTATGTAAACTTTGAGAACTCTGACTTCTTAGTCTGTTAATTAATGTAAGTATAAAACATAATTAATAAAAATGAAAATCAAGTAGTGTTGTACAATAAGGAATTTGAGACCCTAAAATGTGGAAGTGACTTTTTATCATAGCAGTGTAGAAAGTTAGAGGCAGTGACATGCCTGGAACACAAAATTAAACTGCTAGTCACTAAGCACAAAATCATCCTGCCATTTGAAAAGAACGAGGTGGAAATGGTCACTCGTAAGGATTTATATCGTATTTTTATGCGACAGTATTAAAAAGAGGGAAGCCATGATTTCAAAGTTTGGCAAATATCTGGATATATTATAAACTTTATGATAAAATTGCAGTATAGAATATGCATTAGGTATATCTTTGGTGAAGAAATCATGTTCAATATATTTTTCAGGGAAAAATTTTGTTTTCCTGGAAAAGTTACCATCCATAAAAAATGAGATGTCATTTATTGCATGAGAGGCAAGCTTTATAACAGGTTTCTTCCAGTTAAGTGAGACTTGCAATTACTTACTCAGCAAATATCCAGCAGTTTTTAATGGAAATTTGACTTTATGTTAGAAAATTTTACAAATTATTTTGAAGCCAAAAACCTCTCCACTTGGTCCTAGGCTGGGTGCCTTAGAAACAAGACCCAAGGCAGTGATTCTTGTTCAGGTGTGTTGTTGAGAAGTGTCCTTACGAGAAAGGAAGTGAAGGAAGGGGGTGAGGTGTGTCTGGGAGGGGCAGAGAAGGTGAGAATGGATGTATGGAAGCAGATGGTGGTTTCTCATGGAGCGTTCTGGAACATGAATTATACCACAGAAATTATCCCACCCAGAAGCAAGGAAACCAGTTTTCTTTAAACACCTACCTGAGTAAGTCACAGGCCCAAGTGAGGCAAATCTTTTGGGTTGAGAGTTTCCATTCCGTACAAGGCAATTTTGAGACCAGAGAAAGGAGAAACCACGAGCTTTTTCTGAAATTTGAGTTAAAAATTTTTTTATTGTTTTTTTGACAATGAGAGAGACAGAGAGAAGGGGGAGGGCACAGAGCAGTCTTCATAGTTGTATATCATTAGTTTTCGATACAGTTTTGTTCCACAGGTGGGCAGGGGCTGCTCAGGACAGGAACTGGGCTGGGGGCCTCCCACATGGGAAGTACACCCCAGCAACAACAAACTGGGGGCACACCCCAGCTTAGCACATGGGTCCGCACAGTCTAGCGCTGGGTATCAAACTCCAGGGCTGCAAGATGAGCACTCAACCCACTCTGCCATCCCGGCATGCCCAGCCACGAGCTGTTAGCAGCTCAAATGTACAGAATCTGGAAGACGAGTACAGTGACCTGGTAAGTGTGATCTGAGTGAGTCACCAACAGCATCCACTGACTGGCTTCTAGGAACAAAATATTTAAAAGACAAGCCATGTGAACACCAAGATGTGTATAATTACATTTGGGAACTCCCACCTCCTATTCTGTTTTCTCAGAGTTTCTGCTTTTAGAAAATTATTAAAAACCACATTCTCCAAAGGAGAACAAACTGAAATTTTATTGAAGTGACACATAGTCATAAGTATAAGACCTTCTTTCATACAGGCCTGACCTCTTGCTAACAAGTGTTCTTGTGTCACTTCACATGTTTTTAATCATACCTGCTCCCATTTTTTTTGTCATTTATTAGGAGAACAGTTGTACAATCTCTTCTTTTATTGCTCAGTGCATTAACTCAAAATGTCCTCAGTTATCTTGCTGTGCTTCCTATTTCATTTCCATGAGAAAGACAATGGATTTAGACTTATGCTCTTATACTTCCTAGTCTATTTTTATAGTTTGTTTACAGGTGATCAGCTTTTAAAAAGTCTAACATTTGAAAACTTAATTATCCTAAAACATACAGTAAAGTGCTATTTCAATTACAAATTACAAAATGAGTGGTCTCCAGACATCTTCCCATGGCTGTGCTTTATGTGAGTTATGCGTTCTCTATTTTCTTTCAAACCCTCATGTTAGAGTTACATTGCCCCAGCTCCCCAAAAGGATTGACTACTGTAAAATAACTTGTTGGAGGAGCTCTCAAATTCAACACAGATTTTTTTTTTATAATAATTATGACATCTCTTAGGAGACCATATACAAGGGGAATAATTTAAAAGTCAATCATTTCCCAAGTAATTATACTGTATAATCAGGTTTTTACAAATGCACTTTGTTATGTATATTAGATTATCATTTAGGAGTAGTTCTTACATACACACACACATTTTCGTGTCACAAATCTATAGTGAATGGCAACAAAAAATCAACTCCATGCTCAAAAGTAATAAATGAAATTCTTGTGTATAGTCTGCCCATCTTCTTTGCATTATTTAAAGAGAACCCACCAAGCTGAAGACTGGTGTACTATGCAATATAGCCTGCCACAAGGTGACCCTGGTTAGTACTTCTTGTATGTCCTTCATCTCTAAGAGAAGTTACAGAAAGTTGATGGAGGGGAAAGAAGCGGTGGAAATGGAAATATATGTGCTTGAATAGAGGAGTATTTGGTTTTTGTAAATATATTTTGAATAGAGGATTTTTTAAAAGATTTGTTTTATTGTTTTTGACAGAGACAGAGACAGAGAGAAGGGGGAGGTCTCAGAACAGTCTCCATAGTTGTACATCATCAGTTTTTTTTTAATTGTTTTTGACAGAGAGAGAGAGAGAACTGAACTGGGGGCACTCCCCAGTTCAGCACATGGGTCCGCATGGGCTGGGACTGGGATTCGATCCTTGGTCCCCGGCACTGCAAAGTGAGCTCTTAACCCACTGAGCCATCCCGGCTTCCCCAATCATCATCAGTTTTTGACATAGTTTCATTCCACACATGTGGGGGTAAGGGCTTGCAGGATGGGAACTGGACTGGGACCTCCCGCATGGAAGGCACACCCTTGAGAGCTGGGAACCAAACTGGGGGCCTCCCACATGGGAAGCACACCCTGGTTCAACATATGGGTCCTCATGGTCCAGGGCCAGGTCAGGACTCAATCCTCAGATCCCAGGGTTGCAACGGGAGCACTACCTGCTAAGTCATCCTGGCTTCCCCCATAAATAGAGGTGTTTTAATACCTTATTTTTATAACTACGTGAAACATAACCTACAAGATGAAATATGAAGATACAAAATTTAAAGTTCTTGTTTTTTACCTTTTTTTTCCCCACAGTCACATTCATAGAACATATTGAACTTTATTTTATTATTGAAGAATATTTGACAATAAAAAATTGTATTTACTTAAGTTGTGAAACATGTTTTGATATATATACACATTGTGAAATAATCACCACCATTGAGCTAATTAACATATTCATCACCTCAGATACTTATCATTTTCTTTTTTCTGTGGTGAGTACACTTAAAATCTACCATCTTAGTAAATTGCAAGTATACAGTAATGTGTTAACTATAGTCATATTGCTGTATGTTAAATCTCCAGAACTATTTCATATTGTATAACTGAGACTTCAACATCTCCTCTTTCCCCTTTCCTCAGCCCCTTCTAACCACCATTCTATTCTCTGCATCTATCATTTTGATGGATTTTTTTTTTTTGGTTCTACATACACATGAGGTCATGTAACATTTGTTTTTCTGAATCTGGCTTATTTTACCCAGCATAATATCCCCCAGATTCATCTGTGTTGTCATAATCATAGTATTTCCTTCTTTTCAAGGCTGAATAATATTCCATTGAATAATATTTCATTTTTAATAAATTAGAGTATTCCATTCTAATATATACATCTCCTTTATATGTACATATATATACATGCATATCTATACACATTTATATATACATATTGCTTGTATATATATACAGTTTCTTTATTCACTCATCTGTTGACATTTAAATTGTTTCTATATCTTGACTACTGTACATTATGCTGCAATGAACATGAGAGTACACATATCTCCTCAAAATCCTGATTTTATTTCCTTTGGATATAGGTCCAGAAATAGGATTTCTAGGTTATAAGGTTGTTCTATTTTTAATTTTTTGAAGAATCTGCATAATGTTTTCTATGATGGCTGTACCAATTCACATTTCCACCAACAGTGTACAATAATTCCCTCTTCTCCACATCTTTGTCAATGCTTGTTAGCTTTTGTCTTTCTGATGGTAGCCAGTTTGATAGGTGGGAGGTGAAACCTCATTGTGGTTTTGATTTGTATTTCCCTGATGACTAGTGAAGTTGAACACCTTTTATATACCTTTTGGTTATTTTATGTTTTCTTTTAAGAATTGACTATTGAGGTCTTTTGCCCGTTCTTAATTTGGGTTGTTTGTTTGTTTCTGTTGGTGTGCTTTATTTTGTTTTTGTTATTAAGTTATATATTAAGTCTTATATATATATATGTTATATATATTAAGTGATATATTAAGTTATATGTGGTTTACAAATGTCTTCTTCCATTCCATAGATGTCTTTTTCTCTCTTTTGATTATTTCCTTTACTATGTCAAAACCTTTTGCTTTAATCTTGTCTTGTTGTCTATTTTTGCTTTTGTTGCCTGGAGTTTTGGTGTCATAATCAGAAAAATCATTGCCCAAATAAATATCAAGAAGTTTTGCCTTATGTTTCCTTCTAGTAGTTTTATAATTTCAGGTCTTACATTTAAGTCTTTAATCCATTTTGAATTGATTTTTGTATAGTGTTTAAAATAAGGGTCTAATTTTATTCTTTTGCATACAGATATCCAATTTTCCCAATATCATTTATTAATATTAAAAAAAGGATCCTCCCTCATTTTGTTTTCTTGGAATCATTGTTGGAGATTAGTTGCCCAAATATACGTGTGATTTTATTTTTGGTCTCTCTATTCTATCCCATTAGCCTATATGTCTGGTTTCATGCCAGTGTCATACTGTTTTGATTGCTATGGCTTTGTAATAGATTTCAAAATCAGAAAATGTCATACTTTCAGCTTTGTTCTTCCTGTTCAAGATAACTTTGACTATTTGGGATTGTTTGTGGTTCCATATCAATTTTAGTATTATTTCTTTCCCTATTTCTATAAAAGATGCCATTAGGAGTTTGATAGAGGTTACATTGAATCTGTAGATCATTTTGGGTAGTATAGGCAGCTTAACAGTATTAATTCTTCTAATCCACGAACACAGGATGTCTTTCCATTTATATGTGTTTTCTTTTATTCCTTTCATTAATGCTTTATAATTTTCAGTGTACAAATCTTTTACCTCTTTGTTAAATTTATTCTTCAATATTTTACTATTTTTGTTGCTATTATGAGTAGGATTATTTTCTTAATTTCATTCTTGGATATTTCATTGTTTATGTATAGAAACATAATTGGTTTTTGTATGTTGATTTTGTTTCCTGCAACTTTACTGAATTTTAAGTTTTTTGTTGAATATTTTGGGTTTTCTACATGCTGTCTATAAGCAGAGATAATTTTACTTCTTTCTTTTTAATTTGGATACCTTTTATTTCTTTTTCTTGTTTGAGTGCTATGGCTAAACTGCCAGTACTACTTTGAAAAGAAGTAGCAGTAATGGGCATTCTTACCTTGTATTAGACCTTGGGAGGAAAGCTTTCAGTTTTTCCCCATTGTTATAAAGTTAGTTGTGGGCCTTTTCTATATTACCCTTATTGTATTGAGGTAAGATCCTTTTATAACTATTCTGTCGAGACACATTGGACTTTTTATTTTATTGTTTTTGAGAGAAGGAGAGAGAGAGAGAGAGAGAGAGAGAGAGAGAGAGAGAGAGAGAGAGAGAGAAAGACAGAGAGAGACAGAGAGAAGGGGGGATGGTCCTTCTTCCTTAGTTGTACATCATTGGTTGTGACATGGTTTCTTTCCGCACAGGTGGATATAGGGCCACGTGGGGCAGGAACTGAACTGGGGCCCTCCCACATGGGAGATGAGAGCCTTCACGGCCATCCTGGCAGCTACCAGTTGTGCAGCTCTTCAGCATATGGGTCTGCATGGGCCAGGGCTGGGATTTGATCCCTGGAACATGCAGTTGCAAGGCAAGTGCTCAACTTGTTGAGCTATCCCAGCATCCCCCACATTGGACTTTTAAAAGCATATCTTTTATTTGTTGTTTCACAATAAATTTTAAGAAAATATTATTAGATGACCATATAAATTGCCAATATTAAACCTCATTTAAAAAAATGATAATTTAAGGTGCCTCAAACTAGTATATTTTGTATAGTTTTAATATACCTTTAATACCCTACCAAATTACACTCTGAATCCACAAAAACAAGCAAATCAATATAAACCTTCAATTACTTAATAACTTATCCTGATCTTAGAATAACATTTTTTTTCTTGATCTCACAGTGATAAAAACCTAAAACCACAGCAATTTCTGTTGCGATTTGAATAATATCAAATTTATATATTTAATTAGATGATACTTGGTCCATTTATATAATGTATATTTTTGTCCACTTACATAATTTATCACTCCATTTATTTAAAAATTTTTAACAAAGTTTTACAACCTCTAAAAAATCTTACATGTAATTTGTTAAATTTATTTTTCAGTACTTTATTTCTTTGATATTTTAGTAAAGAATATCATTTAAAACACATTTTCAAACTATTTGCAGCTGGATTATATAAATGCAACCAATTTTGAGGTTACCATTTTATCTCATTGAATTTTGCTAAGATCTAAATTCCTTCTATTTATTTGTCTGTATATTCATAAGTCCTTTGATTTGGAAAACTATAACATCTGGGAAGATAGTTTAAGTTTTATCTTTCTATCATCATATGTTTTATTCCTTTATTTCTTTATCATTTATGAAGAAATCCATGTGTTTATTATTATGGAGCTCCCTTTACTATATTTATTGTTGATTTCTGTGTAGTACTTCCGTTACCAGTCAATTAGTAGTAGACAATTATATTAGATGTTCTTAGGCTGCTCATATTTAGATATATTGTACTTATAGAAAGATAGATAATTATATTATAGCTCTGTCACATTAGACAACCAGATTCTAATTTCTTAATATCATTTAGCACTAAAAGAACCAGAGCTTCTTGGAGAAAAGACCAATTCTAGAGCTGGCAGAAAAAATATAATATGATCCTGAGATATCTCCTTACTCCCCTGGATCAATTCAGTTTACCTGAGAATTAGTTGCTACTATTACTGACCACTTGGTATTTGCCAGAAACTATACTAAGTTCTTTCTATGTGCTATCTCATTTATTCTGTACCACAATACCATAACACACACATCTTTAATGCCAGTTTACTAGATGCAAAACTGAAGTTCATGTAAGTAAAGTAACTTTCCAAGATCCCAGAGCTTTTAGTCAATGGAATCTAGAGTTTCTAGAGTTCAGAATCTAGAGTTTTCTCTTGGATGTAGCTTCTATTCACAATATCTTTGTGGTATTCATGCTCTTTAATTTCCTTTCATTCATCTCTTTGGAAATTTTAGCCATTTTTTTTTCTGTCCAGATAAGACAACAATACATGTTCCAACTAAAAGTGAAAAGATTATAATGAACAAAACTCTCTGTGGTTTCTCAACTTTTCTTTTCTATTTCCTCCAGGCATAAGCCTTCCCTTCATCAGACATAAGTAGACCCCCTGTCAAAACCCAGCTTACATAATTTCTTCACCATTAAACCTCTCTTCATTACTGCAAGCAAACATTCCTTCTCTCTGTAGTCCTCCCAAAGTAATTTATTTACATTCTTATTCTAAAGTGGCATTTCTCATGGCTTCATAATGAACTGAACCCATTATCTCGACTAAATAGAGAGACAGTTCATGGAAGTGTTTTGTTCATCTTGGTGTCCCTGCAGAATAAAATATGTTGCTCTCTTTCAGTAATGGACGCCAGGTGACAGTTGAGGCATAGTTTTGCTCTTTTGAGAAAAAGGCACCATCTCCCAAGTGTTTCTAAACAAATGTCTTGTTTATTCCCTGCTCATTTGTTTTTCTCCACATTGTCTTTGCTGACACCTTCTGAATGTCATTTATGTTGTAACTCCTCAATTTTTCTGAAGTATCAAATTATCAACCTCCTCTTTAAAAACCCTCACCTGCTTTCCCAGCATTCCTTTGACAAATACTATTGACTCAGCTGTTTTAATATGCTCCTTAACTCTGAGTTCTTTAAGCTGACCCAGAAATTCCTGCCTCTCTTTTTTCTTCATTTAAGAGAGATAGTTCTGTACATCTGAAATGTTCAATCTACTACTTTCAAATGAGCAAAGGTCTTTGTTCTCCATATTTTGAAGACTTCATTCTTACACAAACTGGTAAAAATTCCACAGATTTCTTTTTTCTTAATTGTTAAATTTTTTGGAGTGACATTGTTTGGTAAAAATTGCATAGGTATCAGGTGTACAATTTTACATTACATGTCTATGTATTGAATTATATTCTCTTTCCATCACCATATATTTGATGTCCCCTCCCTACTTCCCTATCCCTCTACTCTTTCACCCACCTCCCTCCTTAACCTCAGGTAACCACTAAACTATTGCCGGTGTCTATGAGTTTTTGTTTCTTTGTTACTTTCAGTTTTATATTCCACCTATGAGTGAGCTCATATGTCTCCTGATTCTTTCAGTCTTCCCTATTTTGTTTAATATGAGGGTTTCAAGGTAAAATACAGCCATTTGTGACAACATAGGTGATTTATTTTTTGACAAGGTGGGGCCACTTGGGGCTTGTTTATTGCAGTTAAATTTCACTCTCTCTCTATATATAGAAAATTAAAAAAACACACAAATTTGTTTCTTTCCTCTACAAAATAAATCTCTTTTTATTTTCTAAATCAAAAGCACAGAGTATTTGGTTAAGCCTGTCCACTATCTGCCAGAATTCTAGATTGCATTTCATGCCGACACTCACTCATTCAAACTAAGTCAGGTAGTCAATATCACAGAAATGGTTTATGTCTCAATTTCTCTTTTTTTTCCTTCTTATATTGATAACTTAATTCTGCAAATGAGTGAATAGAGATGTGAGTTTGATCTAGCTTCTGGAACCCGTAATAGAATTCTTTTTAAGATTTATATTTATTGGTTGAGAGAATGTGAGAGAGAGAGAGAGGAGAGGGGAGGGCCCAGAGCAGTCTCCATAGATGTACATCATTCATTGTGACACGGTTTCATTCCACACAGGTGGATGTGGGATGGTGCGGAGCAGAAATTGAGCCAGCGGCCTCCCTCATGGGAAGAGAGAACCTTCACCACCACAGTTCAGCATATGGGGTTGCACGGGCTGAGATCAGGATTTGATCCCTGGGCCTTGCAGTTGCAAGGCAAGTGCTTAAACTGTTGAGCTATTACCGGCATCCCCAACATTAAATTTCTTGTTAAACTTGGCAAGGTGGAAGTGAAATCAGGGACATGTGAGTCCAAGTTTATGGGGATAATGCCATGAAGAAAACAGCAGTGTACAAATGGATTAAACGTTTTTCTGAAGGGAGAGAAAGTGTCATTGGTGAAGAGAGGTCAGGAAGGCCAGTAATGAGCAGAACTGATGAAAACACTGTAAAACTTTGTCAAATTGTGTGTTCAGATACTTGCTAACTGTGAGAAGCATAGCAGATCAAGTAAACATTGATAGAGAAACAGGAAAATCTTCACTGGAAATCTTGGTAAGAGAAGGGTGTATATAGAACTGGTCCCTAAGGAGCTCACCGATGAACAAAAGCAAAGGAGAGTCAGAGTGCTGAGACCATTTGGAGAGGCCAGATGATGTTTCAGACCATATTATCGTCGGTGATGAAACATGGGTGTACCCATATGACCCTGAAGCAAAGCATCAAAGTGCACAATGGAAGTCCGCCAATTTCCTACGACCGAAAATGTTCCGTCAGTCCAAACCAAGAGTCAAAATGATGTTGCTAACATTTTCTTGATATCAGAGGGATTGTTCATTATGAATTTGTACCAAGTGGATGAGCAGTGAACCAAGCTGACTATTTGGAAGTGCTGAAGGGGCTGCATGAAAAAGACGAAAATGACCTGAACTTTCAGCCAACAGCTCATGGCTCTTGCACCACGACAGTGCACTGTTCACAGGGCACTGTTTGTGAGGGAGTTTTTAGCCAGCAAACAAATCACTGTATTGGAACACCTTCTCCTCACTGGATCTTTACCCAAAGTTTAAGAAAATATTGAAAGGAAGACATTTGATGACATTCAGGACATCAAAGGTAATACGATGACAGCTCTGATGGCCATTCCAGAAAGAGTTCCAAAACTGCTCTGAAGGTTGAATTGGGTGCTGGCATCAGTACATAGCTTCCCCAGGGGAGTACTTCAAAGGTGACCATAGTGATATGCAGCAGTGAGGTATGTAGCACGTTGTCTAGGATGAGTTCGTGAGCTTTATTGTCAGAGTTCGTATTAACTCTCTGTGCCTTATTCTCTCATCAATACAGTGGGGCAAAAACAAATACCTACATTTGCTGGAAGAACTCTATGAGTTCATATAGTATGTAAGACATTTAGATAGTGGCTGGTACACTCAGTAAGTGTTATCTATTATCTAAGTGTTATTTTATTAATAAGTACATATTACTATTACTTTGAGAAATGTGAGGCCTATGGAAGAAAGCTTATAATCCAATGAATATATATTATTTATTTTTTAAATATTTATTTTGGGAAGCCAGGATGGCTCTGCAGGTTAAGCACCCGCTTTGCAGTCCCAGGGACCAAGAATTGAGCCCTGGCCCCTGTGGACCCATATATTGAACTGGGGTGTGCTTCCCATGTGGGAGGCCCCCAGTTTGGTTCTTTTCCCCCTAACTCCAGGGGGCATGCTTCCCATGTGGGAGGCCTCCAGCCCAGGTCCTGCCCTGTGCAGCCCCAGCCCACCTGTGTGGAATGAAACCATGTAGAAAACTGATGATGTACAAATATGGAGACTGCTCTGGGCCCTCCCCCTTCTCTCTGTCTCTCTCTGTCTCCACAGTTGGATGGGGCAGGAACTGGGGTGGGGGCCGCCCACATGGGAAGCACAGCCCTGCAAGCTGGGGGCCGAATTGGGGGCCTTCCACATGGGTAGCTTGCCTGGGGAGGAACGAAATTGTGGCCACACCTCAGTTTAGCATATGTGTCCACACAGGCCAGAGCCGGGATTTGATCCTCGAATCCTGGGGACTACATGGCGAGTGCTTAGCCCAATGAGCCATCCTGGCGTCCCCCAATGGATATATATTAAATGGCAGTTACATTCATAGACACACCATTTAGATAATTCACATTCAGAACAGTGCTTTCTTGTGAAGTGGGAGGAAACTGGATAGTACCTGAAATGATCCAATAATGTCCATTCTTATTCTTGTCCATTTATACAAGTCCAGAAACTTTGAAGTGGCTCATTAGTCTATCCCATTATGTCTTTCTTCAACAATGTCAGAAGAAATTGATTTACGATGTGTGAGCAGAGTGGCAATATTATGCACTGGTAACAAAATCTTAAACTCTTAGAGCCTTCCTGAATAAGGTTTATTCCCCCTTGCTTCTTCTAGAAATTCACCATGGTTTGGTCAGAGGCTCAACTCCAGACTATTCTTATTTAGGTACCCAATCTAAAGGAGATTCCACCATTAAGAATGTGGTTGAGCAATGTGGTAGGGGGGAAGAAAGCATTGGAACATCTTTCACTAGAAATTAAATAATCCAGTCCATAAGTAACATTGATCCACATCTAATTATAACCCGTTGGCCAGAACCTTCACAAAATTCCAAGAAATCCCCCTAAAAGGTAGAAAAATCAAATTCTCTTATTTGATTAAAAGGACAAAAGAACAGAAATATATGAACATTAGACATCTCTGTTGCATTAAGTTGGAAAATCCTGGTCTTCAGATGAGACATCTTCCATTAATACATGTCTCAGGATGGGTTTATATATAAACACTTGTGGAATAATATGCCAAAAGGTCAGGACAAAAGCTGGTCTCATAAAACTTGTTAACAGGTGAAAAACCGTAAAATTAGAAGATTTTCTTTATCAATCCATAGTGTCTTCAGGTGACAAGTTCAGGCAACCACATATACATGAGAACCCATCTGTAAATTACTATTTCACTTATCACTTTCATTGCCTTGTGATCTAAAAATGCACATTGTGTAACTAAGGGTGTGATAGTACCTTTATGTTAGAATAGAACAGTTACAGGTCTTTTCCATACACAGTACCTCACTCTTCCTTCAGTTTGGGCAATAAGTCCAACCTCTAAATGCTCTTCTCTCTACTGGTCTAGCTCCTCCAGGCTTCCCTCAGTATTGCCTCTGGCATTGTTTCAGGGAAAAAAAAAAAAAAGCTCTGGGCTTATAACCTTCATGCTTAATAGTTTTCCATTATTGTCTATAACTTTGAGGAAGTCATAATAAATTTTGCAGTCTTACCTATCTTACCTAGGTGGTTATTGTTTTACCACCTACCTATAAATTCTGCAGGTAGAAGAGACCTATTATTCAGTTTTCTCTTTCTATGACCTGTAATCCTGCTATGTTCTTCTGGAAGGTGACAGTATAAGGTTTTTGTTGTTCTAATTTTCTAAGTTTGGGGTAATTTTCGAGGCTGCGATAGAAACTAAGAAAAAAAGGCATAAAATCAATCAATCAATTTTTATTACAACATTCCATCACTTGTAAATTGAGCATATTGGTAATGTCTATTTCACAGGACTTTGTAAAAATGAAATGCCATTCTATATGCAATAACTTGGTATTTAACATTGGTACATAAAAGGAGCTTCACCAATCTTAAATACCTTTTCCTGTTTTATATTCTCTATTGCCTCAAATAAGTATTTATCACATATTATCACCCTTCTCTAACTTAAGAAGGGGTCTTTTATGGAGCATATATTTGAGAACAAAAATTCTATGAAGATATACAGAAAATTTAAAAAATCTTTTTTTATTTACTAAGAAGTTGATATAATCAACAATATGTTATTAACAAAATTCAAAGAAATAATGGTGAATAATGAAACGTAATAATGCTCATCAATGGCAAGTGTTAAAGATAGGTAAATTGGCTTAACTTGAGATTTTGACCTATGTTTATTTATGATATATTTACTATAATCAGTAATGAGTTTCTACTGTGAGAAAGTATAGTTTCAAAGAGTTCAATGTATTGAAGAATGCAATGTACTGAAATAGGCTTACATTTAGTTATTTCAAATAATGCTAACAGAACACATGCATTATGTAATGCTTTCCAAGGTAATGTATGAATATGCTTTTATAAGCCTAAGTGTGCTTTGATACTCAGGTAACCATTCTACTTTAGCACTTAGATTATTCCTTTGTTCTAAGTAGTCTATTCCATTATTATACTTTTTGAAGTACACATCTGTCTCTTTTGTTCTTTGTATATAACACATAAATAATTGTGAGGACAGAGATTCTTAATTTGTTTTTCCACAGTGTGATTTGTTGATGGGTAAAAATAGGAAAATAAAACAAGTGACATGGATGAATTCAAGAGAACTTGATGATTGAGTGTGGAGAGAGGTGTTGGAAATGAAAGATGTTATGATGACTCCCAGCTTACTGACCTGGCCAACTAATATGATGTATTGATTTTCTGGTGGCAGGAGTCGATGATCAGTTTTGTTAAGGAAAGACTGTGTCTGTGATAACAAGTCATAGTATTTTAGAGGATACACAGGCTTAAAGAGCAATTGTGCTTAGGCAGATAACATAAAAAGGTTTGCATTGAAATAAAGGAGAAACATTAGGAAGAAGATAAGAGTACAGTGAAGCAAGAAAGTTTCTTATTTCAGTAGGAAAAAAATAGTAGTCCAGGAGAGGAGTAGTTGAACGTGTTGAAAATGAATTGTCATGTCTTTAAGGGGTTACCTATGTAAGGACCTATGGTCCGTCACCATGACCTCTCGCTTTTATACATTGTGATGACTTTTGTGATAATTTGGCTCAGCTCTACTCCCCAATTATTCAATTAAAGACTAACCTAGGTATTGCTGTGAAAAATAGTGCATGTGCAATTAATGTCCCTAATCAGTTAACGATAAATTAGACATACAGATGCTCCTCAATCTACAATGGGGTTGTGTGCCAATGAAGCCATCACACTCATAGGCTGAAAATATCGTAAGTCAAAAGTGCCTTTAATACACCTAACCTGCTGAGCTTAGCGTACCTTAAATGTGCTCAGATCACAATATCCCCACATGCTGGCAACGCAGCCTACTTAGAGGACAAGCTCATAAATTATGTTCAGGGAACGTTCTGAACGTTGAGATGGAGGTAGTGCTCACTGTAGTTCTGGCTACTAATCTTTCACAAAGGAAATGACGGACTCTCCCAGTCGCGTGGCTGACAAGGAGCTGTGGCTCACTGCCTCTGCCCAGCATCATGAGAGAGCTTTGTACTGTGTGTCACTAGCCTAGGAAAGACCAACAATCAAAATTCAAAGTGCAGTTTCTACTGGATGCATATCACTTTTGCACCATTGTGAAGCTGAAAAATTGTAAGTAGAACCATAGTAAGTCAGGGAGATTCTGTATTATTCTGGATAATATGAGGGGCCTGAGTGAGTCACTTAGACTGATTCTTCTCCAAGGTACAGAAGAAATTCCACCTAAAGACAATAGCTACAACATGGATGAATCTTGAAACCATTGTTTTAGCAAAATAAGTCAGACTGAAAGAATCAAGAAACATATGATCTCACTCACAGGTGGAATATAAAACTGAAAGGAACAAAGAAACAAAAATTTACGGACACAGTCAATAGTTTAGTGGTTACCTGAGGGTAAGGGGGGAGGTGGGTGGGAGAGTGGAGGCAGGGAGTAGGGAGGGGGCATCAAATATATGGTGATGGAAAGAGAGCTGACTCCGGGTGGTGAGCACATAATGCGATGCATAAACAACGTAATGTAGAAGTGTACAGCTGGAAACTATAATTGTTACCAACCAATGTCACCTCAATTAATTTAACAATAAGAAAATTAAAAAACAAAACAAAAATTAAAAACAATAGCTTGGACTGTGCCCATGGAGTCTTAGTCTACTTTAAATCTTTATTATTTTTATTAATTGTTAATTTTATTGGGGTGATATTGGTTGATAAAAATTATGTAGGTTCCAGGTGTAGAATTCTACACTGCATTGTCTATGTATTTTACTATGTGCTCACCACTGAGAATCAGTGCTCTTTTCATCACCATATTTGACGCTCCCTCCCAGCTCTCCCACCTCCCTTCCCTTTTACCCTCAGGTAACCACTAAACTGTTGACTGTGTCCATGAGTTTTTGTTTCATTGTTACTTTCAGTTTTATATTCCACCTATAAGTGAACCAAGGCTATTGTCCATAAACAGACAGAAAATACCATTTGAAAAACAAATCAAAGATCAAAAAATCAATTCTTACTTTCTTGACTGTTTATAGATAATAGCTTCAGTTTGTGCCACGAGGACTTGCTGACTCAGACCTCATGATCATATAAGCCAATTTTTTTGTGATATATGAGGGCTGTCTGGAAAGTATACAGCCAATGTAATATGAAAAATAGAGGCATTTAAGGCTGGATTTTTTTCCTGGAGAATATATATATCTTCTATGATTTATAAACACACATATATAACACATGATATGTATCATATTATGCGTACGATGATATATGGGTATATCACACGAATTCTGCTTCTCCCGTTGAGCCTGATTGACATAGAGTCCCTCAAGTTCCTTGGTTCCCTTTATCTCCATTTTACTCTCATGGCAAAATCAAAATGTTGGATGAACTTCATGAGTGCACAGATCTAGAGTCTATAAGATGTCTGAGGAGAAAACTACATAATGGGTGAGGGATATAATAACAAATAAGTAATGGAGATTTACATATACTTTACAAATGGAACCCAACTATTATGTTTCCCTTTATGTTAGAGAACCTAAAAAAGTTCCCTAAAACTAGAATTGTGGAATATTATTATGGGTGATTGATTATATGCCTTAAAGTGTTTAGAATAAAAAACAAATTAAAATATTTAAGATTCAATAAATCATCCTTCTAACATGTTAATAGATCTTGCTAAACAATAGGACCTCTATTTTATTAGTTTTCTCCACCTTCACACCTATTGGGCTCTGAGAAACACTGTGTCTAGTAGCCTTCTACAGTCACTATTTAAGTCAAATAAAATATTTCAAAGTATCTGCATTTCTGTTTGATGAATGGAAAGTTTAATGTCTTAATCAAGATGCTAAAATTATTCATGTTAATGTTAATGAATAACTGATACCAGGATTTGTATAAAGCCAAGTTAAATGAATCTCTAAAGGGAGAATTTCAGTAATTAGCAATTAAGTACATTTGTGAATAATGTGTAAAAATTCTGTGGGCAGTAGAATATCTCTACACCCAGGAAATAATTTTAAGTCTGATAAAACTGAAAGGAGATAAAGAATTATGGCAAGCATATATATTCAAGCCAAAGGCACCTTCTCTGTTAACAAGCCCAATTTTTCCTCTTCTACCCTAGTTCATGGTGAATGGCCCTTCTTTGTCAGAACCAGGTTGTGTTATGAGGCTCTCCTGTGTTCTTAAAGCAACTACATTTGAATATTTCTACCTTGCTTCTCATTTTTCTCCCTCAGTGTCTGAAGTTGATTCATTCTTTAATCCTGGTGTCTTAGGCTTAATGTCCTTGGCCCTAGTTTATATTCTGACTTTAAATAACCTAGAAACCTAGAACCTCTAAAATAATGTCTTGAATAACTTGTCATGAGAAAATGCACTCAAAGTAAAATCTAGCTTTATTTCAATGATGAACAAAGTTAGCTCATTCTGAATGAACTCTCTGTTATTTAAACTTAATGAAATGTGAGTCAACCAGCAAGCTCATAAATAGCCCAATTGTGAGGCACTACAAATGTAGTTAAAATAATTTTGTTTAACTGCTGATGTGCTCCATTCAAGCCGGTTTTTGCTTTAATCTATTTAATTTTTTTCTCTTTGTTGAATTAAGAATATTGCCAGACTAGGCCCAGTAATTTGGATTTGCTATTTTAAGAATAGCATTAACATGTAAAAATCCTGAATAGCATATTTATTTGTCCTTTGTCGAATTTTGTTTAAAGAGATTTTATCCCAGTAGTCATAGAGTGTTCTTAACTGTTTCAGCTATTAAAAACTATTCAAAAAAGTATTTGAATTTTTCATGAAATTTATAAAAAAAGAAAGAAAGAAAGAGAGAAAGAAAGAAGCAAAGAAGGAAGGAAAGAAGGAAGGAAAGGAAGGAAGGAAGGGAGAGAGGGAGGAAGGATGGGAGGGAGACATCTTACCCCTCTGGTTGGTTTTGTGAGTTTCACAGGCAAATTCAGTGGATATTGACTTGTGACAGGAAGAAAAGATTCTCTACTTGTGAGCTCCCAAGGACCTTTTGCATGGAATGGCAAGCTGGAACAGAGGAAACATTTTATGAAGTTCTAACTGTTATTCTATTTGGGAAGGAGCATTAATCAGGCAGCTTACTTTAGTTAATTAGTTAGCTCATCTTGGTTAATCAGGTAGTTTTCCCTTTTGTAAGATGATGAGGTTTGAGAAACTAAGCTGTGAGAGTCCTTCCAGGTCTAATATTTTATGATATATGATTAAAAATTCACTGAAATGGAAGGCACACAAAAAAGTTGCAAAAAATAGTCACATATCCAACATTTTCCAAGCTCATAAATTATGTTCAGGGAACATTCAGAACATTAAGATGAATGTATTTCTCAGTGTATTTCAGGCTGCTAATCTTTCACAAAGAAAATGACTATTCCATCATACATTCTGTACTCAAAGAGCGAGCAAATGAAGCTTCTAAAATCGTCTCTGTCACACTCACACAGAAATAACTAATTCACTAGATGATCAAATATCCCTCTAGTTATTAAAACACTGCTCATTGCTTTTTTTCTTTCAAATGAAATGGACTTCTCCAATACTCCTTAAGAAAAAACTTATAATACAACCACATTTAAAAATAGATCAAATTGCATTGATGAAAGAATAGGACAGAAGTTCAAAATTTTAAAACCCTGCAATTTATCAACACCATCAGGCAAAGACAGTATAACGAGGAAGCCAAGAATGAATAGATACTTCTTTTGGTTTATTAAAAGTAAATAAGTACTTCTAAAGTAAGTTAAAGGTTTCAGCTTCAACCTGTAAGCTTAGAGATTATTACTCCCATCATTAGAATACAAAAAAAAAAAAAAAAAAAAGCTGAGCAAATTAAAAGTAAGTGACCTGCCTCAGATGCAACGAAGAATTACAATCACAGGACAAATCACTACATTAAATTTAGAGACAGGCAAATATAGAGAATCTCAGATGAGATACAATCATTGCCAAATTTTAGTTTATGTGGATCAGAAATCTCTGGAGCCATAAACTGGTAGGAAAGTTTAAATAGTCATTTTGACAAATTATTAGAGGTTGACTATAGATGAGATTGAGAGTGGTGATTCTACGTTGCCATAATTTCATAGGTTTGCTTCCAGGAGCACTGTCAGGTTTTCATAATAAATGTTAGGGCTAAAGGGCGAGATGGTGGGAGGAGGAAAAAACAGGACAAAGCATCAGCCCAGGGGCCTCCCTGAAGAAAAGAGCCTGCAAGGACTTTCTGCCCCACCCAGAGGAGGTTGGGATTTGGCACCAGATACTTCACTACACATGCCCAACCTAGATGTGGATCCTTCCTGATAGCCCTCTTCCACTCCCCTTTTCTGGTTCCTCTGATATGTGCCTAGAAAAAGCTCTCCTAACCCCCAGAAGGGGCCAATGCCCTCTTTCCCTCTTTTGGTGTCAGCCCTGCCATTTCCCGGCCGTGTCTAATAAACTCTCTCCTTAAACCAGAACTCGGTGTGGTCCTTCTTTGGCAAAACTTACAATAGTCAAAAAAGAAAAAAAAAAAAAAAAAAAAAAAAAAAAAAAAAAAAAAAAAAAGAAGAAGAAGAAAAAAGAAAATCTGGTGTTTCTGGCAAATGGAAGATAAAAGTTACCACTTTGAGGGATGCAGAGAACTTTCTCCATAACAGAGGTCTGCTCTCAAAGGGAAAAGCCACATCCTTATCACACCTGGGGAGAGAGCAATTATCCAACTCCAGGACCCAAGAGCCTTTTCATCTTCCCTAAGGTATTTTTTTAAAAAGCTGAGACCCACTCGTGAAGCTCAGGGACACAGATCTACCAAAAGATCATGATTTAAACATAAGATTGTAGAATGCTTCCTTGGCCTGGAAGTTACAAACACATCAACATTATTGAGTGTGATAACTGTGGATCACAGATGAAGAAGCTGAAAAACACAGATTCTATTTAAGGAGCTGTTAAAACCCAAAAATAATAGGGGAGAGAAAAACAAGGTCACTAGAGAAAACGGAAGCTTCTATAGTAGAACCAACAGTTATAGCAAACATTAAAAACAGCAACAATTAGCCTATTAACAACCTATTATTATTATACAACCTATTTACCTCACTTGTTACCTGATCAATACTTCTAACCACCAGATGTGTGGGTTTTCTTTCCTCACCAACCAATTGTCCTATAATTCAATTTAGTTCTCACACTACCTGAAAGTAGCATCTGATTCCACAGGTTAAGGGCTCAATTCCACAAGAGTGCTCCACTGCAGACATTATTCACAAGTTCCAGGTTGTTGGCTATAGTTCTGATCAACCAGATATAAATTGGGATTCCCACAACTCCCTCCTTGTGCTTGATACTTTGCAAGACTGGCTCACAGAACTCAGGGAAATACATTCACTGGATTATTATAAAAAGATACAACTCAGGAACAGCCAGACGGAGGAGACTGGCAGAAGAAGAGCAGAGATTCTGTGCTCTCTTTGGGCCTCTAGCCTTCCAGTACTTGATGTGTTCACCATCCTAGAAGCTATTGAAACCCCATAGTTCAGAGGCTTTGGGGAGACCTCATCACATTGACACAATCAGTTAGTAACTCAAGCTTCAGCCCCTCTTTCCTCCCTTGAGGATGGGGAGTGAGGCTGAAAATTCCAAGCATCTGATCATGACTTGTCTTTCTGGTGACCAGCCCCCATCCTGAAACCATCCAAGAGCCCACCCAGAGTTTCCTCATTAGAACAAGAGATGCTCCTGTCATTCAGGAAGTTCCAAGGGACTTGGGAGCCCTGTCAGAAACTGGGGTTGAAGACAAATATTAGAATAACAGATGCTCTTAGCACCTTATTGCTTAGGAAATTACAAGGGTTTCAGGTGCTCCGGCCAGGAGCCTGGATGAATACCAAAATATGTATGTATTTCTTCTAATAAATTACAATGTCACAATCATGTTCAGTTTTCAACAAAAAAAATGTTAGAAGTCAAGAAAAAAAAGAGTCAGAAGAGATAAAGCAAGCATCAGAACAAGAATGAGATATTATACAAATTTTGAAATTACCACATAGGAATATATAATCACTATAATTAATATGTTAAGAACTCTAATGGGAAAAGTATACAATGTGCAAGAACAAATGAGTAATGTACTAAAAAGATGGAAATTCTAAGAAAGAACCACAAAGAAATGCTAGAAGTCAAAAACACTAAGAGAAATGAATAATGCCTCTGATGGGCTCATCCGTAGACAGGACAGAGTCAAGATAAGAATCAGACTCCTAAAGATAGATAAGTCAATAAAAAATTCCCAAGCTGAAATGCACAGAGAAATAATTATTTAAAACAATAACAAAAACCCAAACCAGACCAGCACATACAAGAACTGTAGGATAATATCAAAATGTATAACATGTGCAAAGCTGGAATGCCAGAAGGAGAAAAAAGAAACAGAGAAGATATGTTTGAAATAATAGTGGCTAAGAACTTTTTCAAAATTAATGACAGACACCAAACCAGAGATCCAGGAAGCTCAGAGAACACCAAGCAGAAAATATACAAAAATAAATCTACATGTAAGCATATTATGTTAAAAATGCAGGAAACCAAAGGAAAAGTCTTAGAATGTGGTACAGTTTTCCAGAAAGTTTGGTAAGATGGTGACCTTGAACCGAAGTTACCTTTCGTTGGTGTCCCATGTCTTCTAGCAACAGATTGCCTGTGTACCCCTGCCACGTGGCTGAGAGCAAACCATGAAAGGAATGGCTCCTATATGAACACAGTGGTGAATTTCAGGACATAGCAGCTGAGGGGACAGGTAAATTATGCTCCCTGAAGCTAGAAACCCATTTTCATGGGCTGTCACACACTGTGATGATTAAAACATTGAATTCATAAAAGCACACAACAATTCTCAAAGCTTATATAAATCATTCCTCACAACATATAGAGAAACAAAATCATTGAACTACTGAAACACATTCCTACCATGTAGACTGCACTACATTTCTAAGTATTGACAGGTGAACTACACAAGAGAACAAGTGCCTGATGCACAATTAGAGCTATCGCTTCCTCTCAAGCCCACATGTAATATTTGCAAAAATTGACCATATGACAGTTCATACATCAACACACAATACGTTTTAAAGAACATATTATACAAATTACATCCTCTGGCACTAATGCAATTCAATTAGAAGTTAATAACATTTAAAAATAAGAAATATTTAGAACTTAAAACTTCTGTTTAACTCACGGGACAAAGAAGAAATTATGAAGGCAATGCTCAGGTATGGAGAGGACAAGGAAGTCTGTCCTCAAGGAATAGACAGGTTCTCCTCAAGTTCAGCTGACAGAGATTCCCTCTCTTCTGTTTTCATCTTTCGGGACCTACGCCCCTGTTCTGCAGGGTTCTCACTTATGGGTAGAGCAGGTGTGTAAGTGTAGGGGTTGGTACTTTCCTGAGCAGATCATGATGGACCTTCATGTGACAGGCAAATCACTGGCCTTGGGATTCAAATCCCCACACCTGGGGTCAAGTCCCAATGCCATAACCCCAATTCTGTGAATAGGACAGGTGACTTAAAGTCACTGAGTCTCAGTTTCCTTATTTGTAAATTGATTCATAACAGCTATAGCACTGAGTGACTGTAAGGCCCAAATCAGAGCCTTTTTTGTGACAAGCAATGTTAAGAAAACGTTTCATATTAGGACTTTCTCTTCCTGTGTTGGAATCCTCAATATTTATCTGTCTGGTTAGGTCCTTACTGATGTGTTCAGTTCAGCCTCGCACTGCAGCTTCATTTCGAGTTCAAAAACTTTTGAGATTAGCTTAGTGACCCTGCCAACATGTGTGTCCTTATTTTTCCCAGTTCTCACTTAGCTGAAGGAAAAGGTCTCTGCCTAATCATCTCTGTCAGCAGAAGATGTGGCTGTGCACATAGTAGAAACTTGAAGCGTAAGTACTGAATAGATTAATGAACAAATGGTTTCTAAAAGTGCGCTTGCAAGTAGGAACCGCTAGTGAAGGTTATTAAGACTTTCCTCACCACCTGAATGAAATTCAATTTTGAAGGTGCATAGTCCTTGATCAAAATCCTCTTAAGTTCTTTCACACTTGGGTAGAATAGGCAAATAGAATTTACTGAGCAGTGTTCAAAGAGCAAATTCATTTTTCATGAACAGGTTGCTTGATATCTGCTCTCACGTGTGCCTGAAAACGCAGAGTGAGCCCTTTCATATCAGCACCACTACTTCATACAAAATCATTTTATTGGATTCTATTAGACTCCAGTTTGTGCCAGGATTTTTAAGCACATCGGTTTAGACCAGAGTTTCTGAACCTGACACGATTGACATTTGGGGCCAGATAATTCTTTGCTGTGGGGGTTTTTGTGGGCATAGCAGGATGCTTAGCAGTATCCCTGGCTCCCATCCACTAGATGCCAGTAGCCACCCAGTAGCCACCATCCCCCATCACCCCATTGTGACAGACAAAAATTTCTCCAGCAAATACCCATCCCATGGAGGACAAAATTGACTCAATTAAGGAGCATTGGTCATCCTGGCTACACTACAGATACAACTTTTCTCAAAAGCTAACGAGAAGTGAATGATACACCATCAACCCTGGAATCTGCTTTATTCTTGACATTTATGATTACTTAAATGGTTACCTTAATCCCATCAGGCAACACACACTCTAAATTGGCAAGTTTGCTCTCTTTTGCTCAACAATCGCAATTAAAATACTTAATTTTTAACAGTTACTAACTACAGATTATATGAGCTTCTATACAGCGTGTGTGTGTGACAAAGACGAAGATATATGTTATAATTAAATTAGATTCTTGAGCTCTATGTTGTTGAGTTTTTATTTTATTTATTTTTTCTTTTTTAATATTATTATATTTTATTGTTAAATTTAATCGGGTGACATTGGTTTGTAACAATCAGACAGTTTCCCAATGTACAACTCCACATCACATCACCCATGCACCGCATTATGTGCCCAGCTCCCAGAATCAGGTCCCCCTCCAACCTGATATATCTGGTGCCCACTCCCCCCTCCCCACACAACTCTCCCTCTCCCCTCCCCCCTCCTCCCTCCTCTCCAGGTACACACCAAACCATTGAGTGTGTCCATAATGCTGGTGCCCTCTCCCAC
>PVKE010024513.1:0-23755 GCA_004027555.1 Craseonycteris thonglongyai | reverse complement strand
ATGCCTTTCATTTCAAGGAGTTCCTTTTGGTTCTGCTCTAGCTTCTCAATTTTGTTGGTAAAGTACTCATTTTGCTCAGAAAATTTCTTGTTGAGGTCATTTAACTGTGTCTGGGTACTTTGCCAGCATTGCGTGAGCTCTCTGAGTGTCTTGATTAATGCAGCCCTGAATTCTGTTTCACTTAGATTTGATTCCAAGTTTGCAAGCTCCTTTACTAAAGACTGCCCCTGATCTTCTGGAGGGGCTTTGGATTCTGAGGTGTGCATTGTGTTTGATGTGGTTCTTTTTGCTTTACGCATGAGTTTGTTTTCCCTCTGGGGGTTTGCCTATCAGGTGGGTTTCTCTTTATTTTTTCTTTTGGACTCAGTTGTGGGAGAAGGGAGATTTTGGGAGAGGGTTGGGGGAAGCAGACAGCTTCTGTGTCCTGGGGCACTTCAGGTTGCTGTCTTAGCTGTGAGATAGCAGGGTAGTAAAGGTGTGGCCAGGGGTGGGGGCATGTGAGTAGGAGCTAGGGCGGGCCTGAGACACAATAGCAGATTCCTCTTTTAGCAGGGGGGCTGGTGGTTCAGTGTGGGCGGGGCGCAGGAGCTCTGGTCTTTCCTCTTCCTGGCTGCCCCTCCTTCAATTGTATCTGTAAGGCACGCCCGCAGGGCAGCACTTGGATGGGCTGGGGCTTGGCAGTGGCCCCAGTCGGCCGCGCAGTCTCGCGCACAGGGAATGACACCGCGGAGACCGGCAGGCAGCCCAGTTGCGTGCGCGGTCCGCAACGCCCCAGAGGCCCGGTGGGCGGGACGCCAAAAGCCCAGCTGCGCGCTCGCGAGCAGGCAGCAGTGCTGCCGCGGCCCGGTGAGCAGGGCGCTGAAAGCCGGTCCCGCGAGTAGGCAGCGGTGCTGCGTCGGCCTGGCGAGCAGGGTGCCAAAAGCCCTGTAGCGCACCGGCGAGCAGGCAGCGGCGCTGCGGGGCGGCCCGGTGGGCGGGGCACCGAAAGCCCGGTGTACGCACGCAGTGATGCGCCACTTCCCAGTGGGAGAGGCGCTGAGAGCCCAGCCGTACACTTCCGCGCAGGCAGAGTCGCCGCAGCAGCCTGGTGAGCGGGGCGCCAAAAGCCCCGTTGCACGCTGGTAGCTGCACTGCAGCGGCCCAGTGGGCGGGGCGCCGAAAGCCCTGCGCGCACAGGCCGTAGCTCGGGCGGCAGCCGCTCTACGCTCCCGGCTCTGCTGAGACCGCCGGATTCACTCCAAGCACGTCCAAGGCAGCTGTGCCCACTCCAGCCCCAGCCCTCACTCCAAGAGCCCTGTCCTCAGAAGGCGCTCCCTCACAGTCAGTCTCCTCCGTAAATCAGGGGTGCTGAGCTGCTGTGGGCCGGTGCCCTGCTCTCACCCCGCCCGCCGGGAAGTGCCGCCGCCCTGCTCCACAGTCCCCGTTCCACTTTAGGCTCCGTGATCTGATGAGGGCACTGTGTGCTGTCCCTTGAGTTCAGATGTTAAATTGTCCACATTCCTGTGGGGCTTCCACGCTCCCTAGGTCTCGGCTTCCAGCCCGTCCTCGATCCAGCTCCACTGTGACCGTAGTCCCCCAATCCCCCTTTGTGTTTGCCAGCCCCGGGCCGCGCTCCGAGTCTCTGTCCCCGAACCGCTGCTCCCCTTTCCCTCGCCCGCTCTCCCCTTTTTTCTCTAACCTTTGTGTGTTGTTCCGTGTTGTGTGGTTCTCTTAGTTGAGGTTTCTTCTCAGGGTTTCCCCTGTGGATTCCCCTCTGTTCACAAGGCCCTTCCCAGGCAGTTATCGGCGTTCTCCTCTCATGCCGCCATCTTGGATCTCCCTTCAATTAGGTTTTAATTTTTATTTCTTTTAACTACTAAACATATTTGCACTTATAGTTTACACAGAGTATGACATCATTAGGAACTCTTGAGTTGGATTTGGGGATCTAGTCCTAGCATGAGACATTGCAGACTGTGGATTTTGGTGAAGTAAATTAAAGCCTTTGTTGCCTCTGTTTTCTGATGTGCAAAGAGTACATGATAACTTCCATAACTATCACTCATCATTTTTATGAAGTTTTGAATTTCAAATCCTGGAAAACATTTGCTGAACCACATGATTAAATTAGGCGTTATTATTTACTCCCATAGTATCCTGCAATAAAGCATAAAAATATCTGTTAAATGGTTTTGTCCCCCCTAGAATATATGCTCTTCCAGGTTAAAGTACTTATCTGTCTTATATAGTCTATACCCAGAACTTGGCACAGAGTAATATTAAAAATATTGAACAAATTGAATGATAACTAAATGGACAGTTTAACTTAAAACTTTTGATGGAATACCACTTTTTAAATATCACATGAAAACAATGTGGAAATCATCTAATAATGAATTTATACCGAAGCCTGTTTCCTGATCCATAGGGAGATGATGAAAGAAACTGCAAATTTATTGGTCTATTATAGGTATGAGATCTCATAGAACTGTGCATCATCAATTCATCATTCAAAAGCAACCTGTATTAATGGGAATCCTGTTTATTTACAAATTTTGTCACTGTTCTTCTAGGGGTTATGCTAGTCAAGGGCTATAGGCTGTTGACACTTTAACAAACTTAAAGAGACAGTAAACTCAAAGCTTTGCTCCAGCTCTCCCATTTCTAAAGATAAGGAAGGCTGATATTAAGGCCAATGTAATAGCTCAGTTAGGATGCTAGAAGAGAATACTATTAATGTGACAAAAAAAGATCATGCTCACGTTGGATGATTTTTAAACTGTGTGCTACAGGCTGAATAATGACCTCCTCAGAGATGTCCATGCTGTAATTTCAAGAAATTTTCAGTAGGTTACATTACATGGTCAATGGGACTTTGTAGATGTAATTTAGGGTACAGACCCTTAGACAAGGAGATGATCCTAGATTCTTCTGGCAGATTTAATTTAATTATATGAATGCTTAAAAGCAGAGATCTCTGGCTGACTCTCAGTCTTGAGTCAGAGAGATATGATAGAAGAAGTCAGAGGGATTTAAATTACAGGAAGGATTAGGCATGTGGTTACTCGTGTGAAAAAGGAAAAAGCACAACATAATGAGGAATGAAGGTGAGCTTAAAAAGCAGAGAGAGGCACCCGGCTACAAGCCATAAGGAAACAGGGACCTCAGTCCTACAGCCACAAAGAACTGAACCCGCCGATAACCTAACTGTGCTTGGAAGCAGAGTCCTCCCAGAGCCTCCTGACAGGAGCCCGGGCAGGCTAGCATGTTGATTTTGGCCTTGAGAAATCCAGAGCAGAGCCCACCTGGTCTTCTGACTTAGAGGACCATGAGATAATAAATCTGTGTTGTTTAAAGCTACTAAATTTGTAGTAATTTGTTATGGTAACAATGGAAAGTTAATACACATCATTTACAAGGGTTGTCTGGAAAAAAAATCCAACCATTGTCACTATAACAAGAATAGTTACATGGCTATGGTTAGGTATTTTCCAGGCAGTTTTTGCATATTGAGAATGCACATAAAGGTCAGTTTTACAATAGATTTTAGAGTTCCTGGGCCTCTATCTTTTGGCAGTATTTTCCTTGAATTGTTTATGTGGTCGTTCTCACCATCTGATAGATCAGAACTCTAGAAATAAGAATGAGAATCTATAGAAATGGTTTCAAAATGGCTATTTATTTAACTTCTAGTCTTGGTGTTAGAGAAAAGAATTACAAGTAACCCTTGACACTCCATTGTAATTTGGCCTCACTCACTATGATTGATTTAGTGTTCACATTAGGGTTTTGAGGCAACTGTAATAAATAAAATAGTAGAGATAACATTTGTGCATTTTGTTGGAGTTCTCTTGCTACATATTTTCCTTTGGAGTCTGAATTGGCAATAGGTTGCTGGTTGAAGTTCAGAATTTGAACTCCTAGCCACCTCTCTCTCTCTCCATGCATTAAACATATAAGAATATTGATCCCACTGAAAAACATACATGTATAATTTTTTTTAAGAACAATGGTCTTTGCTCCCTCAAATCATATCACCTTTTTTGGTTAAAAGATCCTTTAACACACAAAGAGAGTTTTTAAAAAATGCTCAGGAAATCACCCATTCGCCCTTGTTTTATTTTAACAAAGCAAATAAACATGCCACGAACTACCTAGAAATTAATTCCTGAAATCCTAAGTACAAAGGGATAAAATGAGTGTGTACAACATGTCAGTAAGACACACTTATCAACTTGAATGTAATTTATAAAGTAATTTATTTTATTGACTGTGTTTCTAATAAAGAAAATATGTAATGGGGAATTACAATTTTTAAAACTATAATGATGAGTTTAACCTAATTCAAAAGAAATAAACATTTTGAAAAAGTATTATTTCTTATTGATAATTACAGTCAAAAAATAAATATTTTTAAAGTTATTTTTATATGCTATTCATTATTCTAGGCATTTTAAAGGGGAAGAGAAACAATGGAATGTAAAGAAGAAAGGAGAATAAAGTTTATTAAGTACTTATCTTAATTTACTCAATTTTAAAATAATTGGCAATTAAGCTCAAAATAATAATTTTTGGTCAAGTTCTTTATATTTATAATGATAATATACAAAGAGCTCGATGATAGATGGATACAGAGAGACAGAGGAATAGATCAGTCAATCAATCAATCAATCAATGTAAGTATGTGTGTCGGAGAGAAGCACAATACCACTTCAGGAAATATAAAATATATATATAAAGACGGCCCCTACCCTGGACAGAACCAGTGATGGGAATGGTGCTCAAATCTGATCTATTACCCACTTGAAGGAATCTGCTTTCTTTTACAGTGTGTTTAATGGGATGGTTAAATTGAGAACAAGTATCTATTTAGGTCACAATGTAATAATAATGAAAGCTTGTTCTAGATCAGTATAAGTTTTATTGTCTAGGGAAGGTTTGTACCTTAAATAGAGGATTGAATTGTTATTGTCTGTCAAGGACAAACAAAATGCATCAGAGCTGAGGGTAAAAACCAAGGTGGAGTCAGTATATCATTGTTCCCAATGCTGACTTGCTTAGCAGATAATATTTGAAGCTAAACATAGTAAGTAATTTAAAGCACAAACAATATATATTGTTACTGCACCTATCAAGACTCTACTATTCATACAATTAAAGCACTTATTGAGGCCTATTATGTAGACACTGTTCTACAAATTGAAAATGAAATTTTAGAATTGGAAGAAGAGATTTGTTCCTAGTGACCATTAATGAAATTTGATCCATTAGCCAGGGTTAAAATTGGTAGCATTTATGAACATATAAAGGGGATTACTGTCAGTGACCTTCATTCTTGGTTCAGGTTTTTCCCCCTCAAAACAGTAGACACTTTTCCATTTACTTTGTCTAGTTAGTGATACAGTAGACAAAACACAAATAAATCTGATTTATATTCTCTTGTAGGTAACCAGTGTTTTGATATATGCATGGTTCTCTTATGGTTCAAATATCGTTACAAAAACAAAGAAACAAGAAAACAAAATACTAGACAACACTGGATCACAGATCCTTTCAGCTCATTACATAGTGCTAGTAATTTGACCTCTTAAGAAGTTAGGGTAAACGCCAATTATCTCCACTAACTATAATATTAAAGCATTTTTAATATACTACACCTCTGTAGCAGCATTTTGAGCTTCTTTCTTTAGTAATTTTCCTGCTGTCGCTTATAAAGCAGTGTTTTAAATGCTGCTATTTATATTCACATATTTGCATGTTTCTGAGTTTTCAAAATATATAATAATGCCAAAATAAAATGGAAATTGCCTGCGTGTTAATTCTGATAGAGTGTCAGCTCCCTTCAATTCAGCAGCTTCCTAAAATGGAAAAGACTGTATGCACTGTCCTTGTTACGATTATTGAGACAGGTAAGCCATTTTCCCCTCTTGACAAATAGTTTAAAGCACTACAATGATTATCAAACAGCATATATATAATATAAAGTTAAGGAAAATGTGCCTGATTTTATTAAAGAAAATATGAGATATGGCCAGCTAGTTTGGGTTATTTTCTTGGGGTCTCCCAGAGCATATTTTTGTTTTTCTGCTATTGTAGTATTTCTTTACAAAATTTTGACAACTGTTTTAATTAATATCAGCAGACACTTATTATAATGAATTCAGTAGTCATTTGTATGTATCCCACCTTAATTTATCAGTTTCTTTGCTTTCCTTGAGCGAAATTGGTCTTCTAAATTTGAAGTGTTTTTTGTCCTCACATGGGCAGAATTTAACTCATGGGTTATTTGCTAGTGGGTCAGTGAATCAAGGCCATCTTTTACTTCCTCTTTCAAATCACCTGGCATTTCACAGGTTCTGTGGAGAGGCCAGGAAGTAAACGGCCTGACTCCAGTGCTGAATGAATAAATTTTTCTGACTCTGGCATTCAACTTTTGTTACTATGGTCTAATTTTTCCCAAACCGCCAGATGGCACTTGATTATATAGATCATAAAGAATAATTGGCAAGTAATCATGCACCTAATGCCTTTTTTACCCTTATTTTGCATGGGACACAAAAATTGGTGCTTCCATCATAACATAGAAATTAGAAGCACTAAGGCAGAGGAAATGCCCTTTTCCTGCTTTGAATTAGAATGAAGGATTGAAGAGAAATGCAGGAATGTTCTTAGAGTTCCTTTACATACTTCTAACGAGATTATTTTTCCCCTGTAGAGGTGTTTCAAAGTCAACTGATACTCTGTGCATTGGTAAAAATAGAAGATTAACAGGGTGATGAGGCAGCAAAGGCCTAATTCATGTCCTCATTTATTCCCCCTTAAAATGATATTTGATACTCCACTTTTCCTCCTAACATCTCTCTATATCAACAAATATTTTTTAATAACATCTTTCAAGAAGTGGTTCATAATGACAAATCAGACACTGCCTTACTTTCAGAGAATCTGGTGAGGAAGATGCATAAACAAGTAGGTTCAATAACAACAGATTTGTCCAAGGCCCATTAGGGTGGTAAATTCTACCTAGATCTGAGACTGAAACTGAGGGTCATAATTTAATGTATGATTTTTATTTAATATGTAACCCCAACACTCTATTCAGTTTCTTTACAGCATGACCTATAAGCTACAGTCCTTTCCCTTACTAGTCATTAACCCTCTGAAGCAGCAAGAAGCAATGACCACACCTTGACTAAGGGACTTTTTGAAGCTAAAGATAATCTCATGGCCTAAATTGTGTTCAGCTCTTGAGGCCTAAAGCAGAAGAACACCTGGCCAGATTCTCGTGAAACCAGACTGAAGGATGCCAGTGATGACCTTAATATCTGAAACAATAATTCATTGCCTTTTCCTCACTCTTGACCAATCAACAAAAACCATGACCGCATTCCCTTACTCATGATGACTGGATTTTTGCTCTGTGAAGCCTGTCGTCTGCAAGCCATTGGGAGCCAGGTTTTTTTTGGATCGTGAACTAACCTTTTCTTCACTGCACACTCCTGATCCTACATTTCTTTCAGTTGGTATGCATGGGCAGATGAACTCTCATTCAGTTCCATAGCAAGACCAGAAAAGGCTTTATATAGAGTGGCACCATCCAATACAACTTTCTGCAATAATGGAAAGATTCTCTATCTGCATTTTCCAGTAAGGTAGCCACATTGACCACTGAACATTTGAAATGTGCTATCATGATACAGAAACTGAATTTTGAAGTTCATTGAATTTCATTACTTAAGTAAATTTAAATTTAAGGAACCACATGTAGCTCATGGCTACCATATTGGATAATGCAGTGATGGAAGGTTCTACATGAGTTGAGTTCTTTTCATCCTTATTCTAATGTCATATATTTTTATGCTGTACGTAGGTATCTGAGGTCTGGATGGAGCTCTTAAATAGTAGAAAAAAGTACCGTATGCTTCTGTTTAAAAGCCTGTCTCCTGTTTTATTTGAAGAAAAAAGGTGTTTGATAACTAATAGTTACATTGAATTTCACTCTTCTAATTCACTTCATTTGAAGTGGTTCAAATTCTAGACACATGGATTTACTTCTGTTTAGTTTAGCCAGGCCAGTGGATGAGGAATGGTTTCAGTATTACTTATTTCCCATAGGACCATTCCTTACAAGTTTCTATGGGGTAACAGATACTATGAACGGTTAGATAATTGGAGGTGGTTATACTCTAAAGAAACAATAATAAAAAATAAACACTGGAAGTTGCATATTATATATGACTCTTCTTATAATGCAATATCAAAAGTCATTCTATTTTTTAATGCTTATAAAATTCAAAACTCTTTTCTAAGTTTATTGAACTTTTGTAGGCCTCCTTTTGTGTTAATTTTCTCAAATTTTTGTCCAATGCTCAATTTGGGTATGTTTATTAAATTTTAAGAACTGTACAACTTTGAGACATATTCCTTTGTAAATATGTTCCAAATATGTTTCCACTTTGAACTTACATTTTGTCAATGGTGCATTTCTTGGTGATAAAAAGTTTTAAAATGTATTGAGTGTTGTTCTATTCATCTCGACTTTTTTTTTTCTCTAGTGTTATGCTTAGACGTGCTGTAGTATGTATATACTAAGATTAGATTTCTTTTCAATAACATTTTTTTCCAGAAATAGTTTCAGTTTTTATATTTAAAGCTTTAATTTATCTGGCATTTACTATTATGTATGATGTGTAGTGTGAACTAATGTTACTTTTCTCTCCAAATGACTAGCCATTTGTCCTCAAAACATTCATTAAAACATCCATTATTTTCTCCAGTGTGGTATAAAATGTCACCTTTATCATAAGCTAAGAATATTATAGTCTCAAGTACTTTTTGTATTTTCTATCTTATTTCATTAATTTGCCCTTTTTCCCCCTGCACTAGATATCACCAAATATTCTTTACTATATTTTTCTCTAAATGACAATGTCAAAAGTGAGATGGTGTCCTTCTTATCACACCTCTTTAAGACAAGTGGTTCATATTAGCTTTTGTTTTTCCTACATCATTTTTCTCCTCTCGCTTCATACATATTTCAATGTTCATTTAATATAATATGAATTTTGTATTCTTTAAAAATGTATTTTATATTACATAGCTCCAATTCAAGATTAATTTTGGCATTTATATTGTTTAATTATCAAATTGAGAAAAAACATTTGTGTATATATATTTGTATGTGTGTATGTGTGTATATAAATATATATGAGGGCTGTCCAGAAAGTATCCAGCCATGTATCCATTCTCGTTATATTGACAACCCTTTAAATCCACAAAGTTTCCATCCTTGAGCTTATACTTTTATTTCTTTTCTTATTCCTATCATTATTTTTTCCAAAAATGGTATAAGGAGTCAATATATTTTTAATATTTTCTTGCAGAGAAGAGTTGTTCTATTGGCTTCACATGTAAAATGTATCTTCATTTCATTTAATATTCTTGATTCACTGTCTCTTTCCCTTTGAAACTGGAGATATTTTTTCTCATATGTCTCATATTTAGTGATGCAGTAGAGAACATAGAAGTAGAGCTGATTTGTGAACTTTTATAGATAACTTGTATTTGCTGTTTCTTTTTTATTTTACAATTCCCTGGATCCAGTTCTTTTTTAAAAATTGATTTTATCTTAGGAAGTGACAATTCCTTACAGTTTTATTAATAGTTTTTCTGTTCAAGAATGTTTTTTTAATTTATATTTTTTTAGTTATTCCTCCTTTCATTTTACTCTAATAATACCAAATTACTCATATTATGGCTTTTATTTTGTTTTCCTTATTTTATTATCTTATTTCACATTATTGTTCATTTGAGCTAAATAGCTGGAAAAGCTTTTGCCACAATCCCAAACACGGAAAGTTAGAACGAATTAACGTAAGAGCATGTCCATTAGTGATGAGGTCTGGAGGTCTTGCCTCTTTATCAATTAATCTATCTCCTCATCATCTGAACAAAACATGTGGGCACATTGCTCAATATAAATTTAGAAATGTCACAACACAAATTTTATTAGAACTCTAATAAAAGAAGAGAATTTAATCTATGGTTTCTTTTTAGATTTTATAATCATGCACCTTTTTGAATTGTTACTAATATGAGAAAAGAAAATGCTCTTGAATTTACCTTAGAGTTTACAAATTTATTTTGTTTCATCATCAGTACAACTATAATGGAAACAATCTATATTGATAAGTGTTAACTAGATGCAGTTGGGGGTTCATATAATATACTATTCTATATTAATGCTAAACATTATTGTCTTATTTTTGTCATTTGCATGCAATATATTACAGGTTGGTAACGGGCTCTCAAAAACAAAACAAAACAAAGCAAAACAAAACAAAAACTTTCATTTGTAGCCTTTGATCATTTCCTGGTTTTATATACCCATACTATGGCTGATTTCAAGCCACCAACAGTTTAACAAATGGTTAGCAAAATTTGGGAATATTTTAACAATTGACTCTTCTAAGTTAGTATTAAGCTGGCTCCAGAACACCACTATATGTAAGTACCTATTAGGGGAAGTATTATTCATAATACATAATATTACTGGAGTGTTTATTGTGTGGTAGTCACTATGCTAAGAGCTTTATAAACTTATCACAAAAATCCCATGGAGATAATTATTGTCCCCATTTTCACACAACAAACTGTGGTTTAATAGAGTTATGTAATTGACTACAAGTTATGTAACAGATTTTATATAAAAGAACAGAGTCAGGATTTGAATCTACTGTTAAGGAAATATTGACTGATCATAAACTTTTTCTGCATCAGAGGTCATAGGCTAGATAGAAGAATTAAGGTCAAATTGACAGTGTATGAAGAAGTTGTTTATAAGAACGACAAGTCGGGGAAGCCGGGATGGCTCAGTGGGTTAAGCGCCCACTTTGCAGCGCCGGGGACCAGGGATTGAATCCCGGCCCCGGCCCCGGCCCTGGCCCGTGCGGACCCACATGCTGAACTGGGAGCTCCCCCAGTTCAGTTCTCTCTCTGTCTCTGTCTCTGTCTCTGTATCTCTCTCTCTCTCTGTCAAAAATAAAAATAAATAAAAATATATTTAAAAAAAAAAAAAAGAACGACAAAAAAAGTGAGAGAGAGAGAGAGAGATCCTCCCCACTCACCCCAACACAAGCACTCCCAGCAAATATAAAAATTCACTAGCCTAACCAGGTGCATAAAGAGTTCAAAGAGGATGGTCAGAAGATTTGTAACTTGTCCAATAATAGACCTATCCCATGAGTGATTGGAACAAGTAAAGCAACAAAGCCAATATCCTTTCAAGGCATCAAAACTTCTGGGCCTAACCAGTGGGTGCAGCTCTTTGGGTAATAACAGGTGTGTCGTTATAAGAGAGTCTGTTTGTAGGTTTCTAGTTGTCTTAGAGATACTGAGCTATTGAGTTCTGACCTTGGTCTTCATTTCCTCTCCTGAATAAAGAGTTACGGACTTGCGTGCAGGATAAAATAAAACTTTCCCCAAGCTCTCATTTGCCCATTTCTGCACTAAAGAGACTCTCAGGCCTGCAGTCTTGATGATGGTAAAAATTTTCAGACCTAAGGCAGGGAATGATACTACCTATAGCATAAAATATACTTCTTATTTTGATATCTGTATCCTAATTCTCACTGTACAATTTCTGCTTTAAGAGCCTGGATGGCAAGCACGTTTAATGTGATCAGCTCATGCAGGTGAAGAAGGAAATTAGACTACAGGCTGAGGGCTACACTTCTTCATCAGGGATTTAGACCTACCCTGGGGTTACAACAATCTGCTAGAAAAGTCCGTGAGTTAGAGACAACTTTATCATTCTCTTTTTCTCTGAGGAGGCGATTGAGGCTCAGAGAAGTTAAATAACTTATACAAGGTCACATAGAAAGAAAATGTCAAAGTGGATAGAAAACCATGGTCTTTAACTTCAAATCATATTATTTATCCACAATATATTATTCTGGTTCATAGGAAACCATAAAAGTCTCAATATAGGATACTGTACTATAGTTTATTATTTAATTATCCCTGATATCTATTTGTATCCCATAAATAAATATAGGGACTAGAAATGAAAGTTTGAGATCAACTCAAATTTGAGAACTTTTATGTGATTTGATGTCATTTTTGTTACCCAATCTGCTTTTCTTCACTACATTATTTATTTATAGATTTATTCAACCACCACCACTGTGTGATAGATAGATTCTCTGTCACAATCTCATGAATCAAGAACAAGAACAACCCAAAATTTTGGAGGTAAATAGCTCTCAACAACCACAGTAAAACATAATACACTGTAAACTAAATAAATTTACAAAATGAGCACACAGGGAGTATACTAGCTTTAAGTTAACGATCTGAAGACTCCACAGAAGTGAGGGCACTAGGGATGCAGTTTAGAAGATAGGAAGTATCCTTAGACAGGAAAAGACAGAGTTCCAGAAATGACTTCAATAAGGCAGGAATGGATTCATGGCTGGATGAAAGAATTCCTACGGGGACCACTAGGCTGGAGTGTTAGTCTGGTTTTGTAGAAGCTTTTGTACCATATTAAGGAGTCTTAACTGGTAAGCAATAAGATATTAGAGGAGGATGAAATTATCCAATTGATTTTTTTCCATAGGCACACCAATGTTTTCGTTGTTGTGTATTATATATTAATAAACCATATATCTTAGATTTAGACACACATATTTTATACTTTCCCCCAGTATCTAGTTTATGGACATGGTGTTGTTTCAAAGTACCCCTCCTCCATTATTTTCTCCATCTCATTTAATTTTGACTAAAATTAAATCATGGACAACACTGAAGGTGGATTAGAATAGAGAAACATTGTAAGCAGAAAACCGAATGTATTATATGCCTCTGTCATTTTTCTAGAGAGAAATAAGGTTGGCTCAAATATAGCACCCATGGTGGGATGGAATGAAGGGCAAGCATTAGCAAGACTCCCAGACTTGACATAATTTATTGACCAAATATATGTGGGTTTTGTGAATGTAGAGTGTTAAGGATAGGTAGAAACAGAGAACAGCCACAGCTCCAAATACTTAAAAAGCATCGTGTTTGCAATGAAAAAGACCATTTAAAAAAATGTATATTCTGATCTTAAGATATGTGGCAAAGAAGCAGAATAGAAAGATATCCTTTTTATTGTTTAGGCTCTTAGAAGTCACACATTTTATTGCATAAATGTCTCACTTCATAAGATACTTCAAATTACCTATTTATAAATTAGGTTACACATTTTATTTTATTAATATTTATAATTTGAAGTTAAATTACCAAATTGCATGTTTATGTGCATGGTAATTGAGCAGCAAGTAGATCCAATATGTAATTAACTTAATGGATTTGGCTATTAAGTGAGCCCACCATTAGTTAAAGAACAAAAGAAAGATCAATTACTTAATACTGTGAGGATTTTTACTATAATTATGTGAGACCAATTGAAATAGCTGGACTTTCTGTAAATGAACATAAAACCAGAAAAATAAGTAACTGTGTTGAATTAATTTTTTTCTCTTTTTTTGGACTAGATTATTCAGAAAATAAAACACTTCTGCTTTAATCTTGGGCCCACGTTGTTCTGCCCTGAATGTCAATATTTGAAAACACTTGGTAATTATGTATTTAGAACAGATTGGTGAGAAAGACTGATAAAAACTGTCTGGCCACTTGTTAATCAGTCAAGCCTTTGGATAGATTTTATTCCACAATTAAGTCAGATCCAGGATGTTCTGTATTTAATGGAAAGAACACTGGTTAAGAAGCAGAACATCCAGGTTGTAATAATAGCTTCATTTCTAATTAGCTTAAGAACTTTGTCAAGGTAAAAACTGTCTGAATCTTAATTACCTCTTGTACAAATTAAGCGAAGACGCCTGCCTTACCAACTAAATAGAGATTTTGCATGCCAAAGTCATCATATATTAAAAGTGTGTGAAATTCTAAAACAATACAAGTATGAAGCTGTTGCAATCAGAAAAGTGAAGTAGAAGCTCAGTATATGACAACAATTAAGAGGAGCAATTATAGCTCTGTTCTATTTCAGCATTTTTTTTTAAAATTAATTTGGCTTCTGTCATTGAGTCTGCATAAGTTCCAAACTCAGGTTCCAAACTAATTGTCTGGTTTTTTTTGACCCTTCCACACCAAAGATTCAATCTTTTAGATCCCTTGTACTGTCTAAGAAATGTAACTATTGGGGCTGGTTTATGTTTTCAAAATGGCAACAAAGTTTAACATGAAAAAGATAATAATAATAATAATATTAGCTGTTGAGTTCTTTTTCCTTGCCAGGTTCTAAAAGTTTTAATATATTAGATAATTAATTTTTATTTATAACCCGGTATTGTTGAAGATTATTTGTTCTCTACTTTCTTCCTCTATAGGCGGAGTTTCTTTCTCTGTTTTTTGACCAGAAGTTTGGTCCTGTGACTGGCTTTAGCCAGTAGACTTTTAGCAGGTGTAATGAGATGGAAGGCTAAAAAAGTTCTTGCATGACTGACCTTGTTCTCTTGTGCTTCTGTTACAGAGGAGGAATAATATGTCTGCTGGTCCCAGGAGGAGGGTCGAACAGAGAAGCATCCCAAATAAGCTGTCACTAGTGAGCCTTATTTGATCACCTGTTTCCCTAGCTGATCACAGAAGTGCAAACTAAATAAATGCTTAGTATATTATGCCACTGAAATTTTGTGGTTGTTTGTTATACATCATTATTTCATCAGTGTTGACTGATACAGTAGCATACTATTATTATCTCCATATAACAGTGGAAGAAATTTGACATGGGATGACTTAAGTAATTTACACAGAATCACACTGGTAAAAAGGAGTAGAGCTAGAACTTGAACCTAAGTAATTCAACTCCAGTACCGCAAAGACCAGGAAACTAGTGAATACTATCTGGATTTCATTCCTCTTTCAGTGTGTATCAAACTCAAAAATTACAACAGATATATTGATGAGTTTTATTTATTTCTCTTTTTAAGTTCTTATACTGATAAAATAAATTCCTAAAAAGATGATAACAAAGACTGATGTCGTAAGATTAACAAAAATGTGACAATATAAATGTTTTAATATGTGATTAGTATAGAGTATGTTATTAATGTCATTACAAAATTTATATTAGAATTTTAATATTAAATTTTTTCCTTTAATATTTCTACTACTAGTCTATTGAATCAGCTCCTTCTTCTAATCTATTGAGAATGACAATTTCCTGCAATTTCTATTTTCTAGATTCCAATAATAGATGATTTCTTAGAGGTGTTTTTCTTTTGAGTCTTTGGGATGAAGTTTACTTTAATCACTGCTCTTTTTTATTTCTATAAACTCATTATTTCTTTTGTTGTGCCCTCTAATCATGTTTGAATGAGGCAAAACATGTACAGACTCAGAGAGTTAAATTGACCCGGGACACCCTATAATGTCTACATGGTTACAATTTGAATCTGTTTCTTTGATTTAAGATAGAAGATCTAATAAGGAACAATAACGACTACAGCAACAAATATATGTGTATACATATGTATATATGTATATATATATACACACACACATATGTATATACACACACACATATATACACACACACAATCTATATAAATATATTTACATATTTATATGTATTTGCATATACTGTATTTATATATATTTAGACACAGACACACACACATCAAGGGTGCCAAAAAAATGCATATATATTTTAAGGAAAAAAACTATTAAAATTTTAATACTTAACATATACCAAAAACAAAAAGTGAACACAAGTCATGTTTGACATCTGTAATTACAAGAGGTGCTCAGAGTGGTTACCATCAGTGTCCAGACACTTCTGATGATGGCAAACTACTACTTAAGCAACATTGACCGAAGTGTCCACTTGTATCTATCTCTGTTTTGTCATGTCAATTCACCATGTGCCTCAAACTTATCATGAATGTGTGCAATTTTTAGGTGTGTTGGAGTTTCTATTGCATACTCATGCCCCCATTGTTGTATTTCTACAACATTCTCAAATTTCAAATACCACTTCAAAATGGTCTTGTGCTCTTTGAACCACAACTGTGCTTCCACCATTTTCTTTAGCTGTCCTGCCTGTCACACGGTGCCACTAGCATTTATTTAATCAATGCTATCTTTTGAGCAAACATCATACTATACATTGCTACTGTAATTCAATTCAACTTTCAAAAGTAATACATAGATAACAACTTCTAAAATGTGTGTATATTTGTAAGATTTGCTGAAGAGAGACCACACATTGAGTTCAAGGAAGCAGGTTTATGAAAGGAGAAGTCTGCTGAGTTGGGAGAGCATTTTTATGGGCAGATATTAGAAACGACCAAGAACGGCCTGGCTGACTCCAAAAGGGGGTGTCAGCAGCATCTGGGAGGTGGGAGAGCATTTTAAAGGGGGGAATCAGAAAGTTCTAAGTGGGAGGGGATAGGGGCTGACTTTGCACTTGGGTTGAGCATGCTGGCTAGGACTTTTTGAGAACTGCTTGTTCTTGCCATGATTTCTATAATTGCTGGCCTTTTTGAGATCAAGGACTTCTTATCTCTTGTCCTTGGTCCTGGGTTTTATAACTGCCCTTTTGTAGTTTTGGATTCCTTAGTACTAACAATATTCTGTTGGCAACCCTGCCCCCCTCCCCCCCCAATATATATATTTTTTCTCCCATTTCTATTATTGCTATATATTTTTTTTTCTTTCCTGCTCCTATTATTGCCATAATTTGCTGAAATTCTATCCCAGAGAAGATTTTTTAATACTATTTCTGATTCTGCTCTGGAGCAGTGAGTATATTTTTATTTTTGAAAGAAATGAGACCAGAGAAATTTTTGTCAGTCCTCATTAATCATCACCTTTTTGGAAGAGCTATGGTTATCCATGTTTCTGATTAGAACAAATCTTTGGTAGCTGAATCAGAAGGCAGAAAATGGGTGAGAAACAAAATGACCTCCCTGATGAATTTTCCCTGATGAATTGTGTTTTTAAGTGAAGTATGCGTTGTCATGCTTTCACCCGACTCATGGGCAGTGTTGTTTCATTCCATTTCCTGAAGTAGATTTTTCCCAAGTTTAAACTGTTTTCTTTTTCCTAGATAATAAAACACATATTAGTGCAAAGATAGTGGAAGATGCTTCAGTAATAGACTTCCTGTTAAACTGGAGGTATAAGGTATTCTTGGAGTTATTTCATCATTTTAATAGTCTACTAATCTTGTTTCACTATGACTATTTATCTTGTCTCCTTTAAGTAACTATATTTTATTTAATAATAAATATGTAACTATTTTAAATCTTAATTTAGAAATTTCATGTGTTTAAAGAGCAAAATGCCATTGCTAACTTATTTCACTTTAATTGCTTTGGTAGTTTTAGAGGTGAAATCCTTCAAAAATTACTAGGTCACCTTCTTCATATTACAGATGAGAAAAAGTTAACAGCTTGCCTTAAGACAAACAACAAGCTAGTATTAAAGAAAGCACTAAAGGGAAAGCCGGGATGGCTCAGAGGGTTGAGTATCGAATCCCGGCTCCGGCCCAGGTGGACCCACATGCTGAACTGGGGAGTTCCCACAGTTCATTTCTCTGTCTCTGTATCTCTCTCTCTTTCTGTCAAAAATAAAATAAAATAAAATTAAAATTAAAATTAAAAAAAAAAAAAAGAAAGCACTAAAATCTGGGCACCTCACCACTCAATCTGACTTGCTTCCAACTTCACCATGATTTTTCCTTGGCAAAGTAAATTATATCAGGAGCCAATTCTATTTAGAGGCTTAAAAGTAATTGTGAAAAACAGAGTTTTAAATATAGGAGGGAAACTCAGGTGATGAGCATATATCACATTTTATACAGTGTGAAGGCATGCTAACTATTATCTAGTGCGGCCAACCATCCTATACAATGTATTTCCCAATTGAAAGACAAGAAAAATACTTAACGTAGACAAATAGTCACTTGTTCAAGGTCACACACCAGTAAATTCAGGCCTTCATTTTAATCCAAATTTGGAGGCTACGATAAATCTCACGTCCCACTTCTAGACATTATTTACTCTCTCAAATTACTTGCCCTCCCTGAGCTTTAGGTTTCTGCATTTGTTTAAAAGAAAAAAAAAAAAAAGAAAAAAAGAAAAGAAAGAAAAATAATAGTTCCTGTCTCATAAAATGGGTGTGTGGGTGAAACTGGAGAATGAATATGGAAGTGCTTTCAAGATCATATTGTGCTATACAAATGTTAGATATTATTTATATCCTCTTAAAGTAATCATCACCAGGTTTTACCATCACATTTAGCACTTAAAGGCAGTCAAGCATTACAGAGTTCTGTTCTGACAAGGGAAAGATAACAGCAGGCTAAACTGAATTCTCCCTCATCCCTATCCACTCATCCACAGTTGCTGGGAATTGATAATACTCCTTTGAATTTTCCACAGTAGGTGCGAACATTAAAAGTCTGATGAGCAATTGAAGCTGTCCAGGCTCAAGTAGCATTTATCTGGAGAGGTCCATATCTTTTAGTTTACAAAGTTGTAAAAACAACCTGCCCAGATGAAAGATGGAAAATATCACCTTACATTTATAGCAGGTTATCCCGTACTGCAGAAGTACTGACTGTGCCCATCCACACTGAAAGAATGCCTGGTGGCCCCTGTTAAGTGTGAGAGTGAAGATTTTGCCAAGTCAGGATAGCTTAAAGCAGTTTGTCTTTACCTAAGGGGAAAAGTTGTAAAAATAAGGATGTGGTTTTGGTTATTTTGTTGACTGCATTTATAGTTTGTCATCTATGGTTTCTTTGATCTTGTATGTGCTATAAAATAATACTATTATTTAAAGAATAGATATATGTTTATATTTTACACATAGATTTAAACATATGATTGAGAAAATTATGTTGACTAAGGGAATTTTTCTAAGGATAAAGGATCTTGAATATTCTCAAATTTTTAGAATAACAGACATGATAAAAACATAAGCATTACAATAATTTAGAAACATTTCATATTTCTCCGCTTATTGAGAACTCATGTGTAGAAAGAAGGGCAAACATATTCCTGATAAACAGATAAGAAAACCAAGGTTGAGAGAGAGCATATATTTCCTAAATGTCACACAGTTATAGGTTATTAGAGTCAGGATTCAAATACATGTGTGGAGAGAGAGAAAATTTTTATTTTCTACTCTAGTTTTTATATATTAGGAGAACTTCATTTAAATGAATTAAATGAAAAATTAGGTATTTCATGTAACCGAATTCCCAGGTATTCCTTTATATCCTAGCCACTCACATTTTTGAAAAGATTTATTTTTATTGTTTTTGACAGACAGAGACAGAGACAGAGAGAGGAGGGAGGGCCCAGAGCAGTCTCCACAGCTGCACATCATTAGTTTTCTACATAATTTCATTCCACATATGGGCATGGGGCTGTGAAGAGCAGGAACTGGCCAGGGGGCCTCTTACATAGGAGGCTTGCCCCAGTGAGAACTGAACTGGGGGCACACCCCAGTTCAGCATATGGGTCTGCTGGGGCTGGGATTCAATCCTTCGGCCCTGGGGCTGTAAGATGAGTGCTTAACCTAACCCTAAGCCATTCCGGCATTCCCCACATTTTTAACTTCAGCACTTAGAAGACAATGTACTGCAGATGAAGTTAATGTTTATCTTTTCCTTGGTAGCTTGGTATTACTAGCAAGAAGGTCAGCAGGCTATGATTCAAAAATGCCTTTAGAATTACATGAAAATTGGAGGGTTGCTTGCCTTCATAATTAATAGTCTCCTATATTTTTCCATTGAACAGAATATATATTATTTTTGCTGCTAAGTTTTCACTTGTCCACTTTCCCATATGTCTAACGGGGGAAATAACATTCCTTCTTCCTTTCATTACCAAAACCAGTCTTTCTACTTTGCTATTTATTTGTTTTCAAACTAAGGATTAATATACTTAGAGTTGAGAGTTTGAGAGTTTTCCTGAGATTAAAATAAACAAAACTTAATGGTAAAAATTGCTAACTTCATGACACTGTGTCAAGGAGTTTGATAAAATTCCATGTTTTTAGTTAAGTTCTGAATAGATGCAGATTTCTAAAATTTCCCAATAGTGATATGTTATTCTCAATTGATAATTTATTTCATAATATTTATGGCATGAATAATTTTTAATAGACCCTATATTTAATTTTTTCTATATATTGTTCTTCATTTTTGGACTCTTATACAAAGCACTTTTCATTATTTTTGCACAAAGTATGGGTTTCAATATAAAGATGGACTAAATAGGGATGTGGCAAGCTTGGGTTGAAAGGTGTCTCTTTGAACAATAAAAGATAGTGACAAAGGAAAAGGAAAAGAAGCTGTAGTGGCCACCAGTGTAGGTGTTAATTATTCTTGCCCAAGGCAAAAGGGTTCCTGGGACGAGTTTTCCTATGTTTTTTGTGCCTTTGATGTTAACAGACTTCAGTGAAGATTGGCTAACACCATTCAGCCAAACTGAAACGTCTTAGGGTCTGAAAGAGGAGAGGAATGAGCTTGTCTTTATTAAAGAACTGAATTTCTAGTATCTTCTCTGATTTGACATTCTTTGTTTGTTGTTGTTTTTCTTTTTTTATTGTTAAATTTATTAGTAAAAATTACAAAGGTTTCAGGTATATAATTCTACAGTACTTCGTCTATGTGCTACAATATGTGTTCACCACCCAGAGTCAGCTTTTTTTCTATCTCCATATATTTAGCTCAGCATCCCTCCTCTCCCACCCTCTCCCCCCTTACCCTCAAGATAACCACTAAAATGTTGATGATGTCCATGAAGTTTTGTTTCTTTGTTGTTTTCGGTTTTATAGTCCACATATGAGTGAAGTCATATGGTTCTTAGCTTTTTCTGTTTGGCTTATTCCACTTAGCACGATGATCTCAATTTCCACCCATATGGTTGCAATTGGCAGTATTTCATCTTTTCTTGTAGCTGAGGAATATTCCATTGTATATAGGTAGAGCAGCTTAAAAAAAAAAAAAAAGCTGATTTGACATTCTTAATTAGACCTAGAAAACATTAGGAAAGTAGACAAAAAAGAGACTTGTAGCAAATTCTTATGTCTGCCCAGACAAGGTAATAAATATACTAAAGGTAATAGATAAAGGATGAGTTTTAGTCTTTTAAAAGTCACACAGAATGTTTTGCATGTCTACAACTCAGGGGGTAGTTTGTGGACTGCCTGCTTGCTTTCACTTTGCTACATAAACCTTGACCCAGAATTCAGTCCTTTCACTGACTTTTACAAGATAACCTGTCCCATCTAGAAGCTAGTGAGTCTTTTATAAACTTTGCTAAAGGACGAGGTAGCTATAGGGAAGGACTGCTTCTGGCGATGTAACTACATGCATGACACAGGTTTTCACTCCTGCTCACTCTTTTCACCCTCTCCTTGCAAGGTGCTGCTTGTAAACTCTCAATTTTCATATTTTACAATGTAGAAGAACTTTCTTCTTTGATGTTTTGGACCTAGCTATTATATCTCCCTTAGAAAGCCTTTTAAGACATTCCCCATGAGATGAATTAACTTGGCTGTTAACATGATGCAATTTTCTATTTTTATTTAAAGAAAAAACGAGAGTTGTAGCTCGGCACTCATTGTTAATTGGTTCTGGGAGGTGTGACAAGTACCAAACAGAATTTTCCCATTAGGAATAATGTAAATAAATTTAATGTTTTCCTAAACCAAAGACAATACACGTTAAAAAACAACAACAATATTTTTATTATTGTTAAACTTATTGGGGTGACATTGGTTAGTAAAAGTTACATAGGTTCCAGAAGTACAATCTTACATGACATTGTCTATGTGTTATATTGTGTGCTCACCACCCAGAGTCAATCCTCTTTCCATCACCATATAGACCATGCACATTTTTAAGGCAATATGTAAAAAGATAGGGTTGTACATCATTACTTTATGTGAAAAATAAACCTAAAAATTTAATAAATATTTATATTAAATAAAATGAAAACTTCACTTGACCTGTACTGAGAAGAGCCCATAGTCTCCTGGGATGGTGGGCGGAGCACAGCGAGGAGATTACATGGAACACTCCTAGGAAGGAGCGTCCCCTCCAATAGAACACCAGGCACTTGTACTTCACGTGTTCTTTCTCTTTTCTGCCTTTTTTTCAACTTACACCACAGGTTCTGACACACTGTCACCTTCACTAAAAACTTATCCACTGCTTTTGGCTTCTTTTCAGCATACCTCAAGGGTGTAGAATTGTTTGGTCATTCAATAAATTTACATTTCTGCTTGTCAGAGCTTTGTCCTGATCGTACCTCTCCACTAAGTTTTGAACCTCTGCCCATTTACACACATTCCTTTTACAGAACTGGGGACGTCCTCCCTTATCAACTCCTCAGTTGAAGAAATCTCTTCAGCCACCTCTTGTTGCTGCTTCTGCTATTGTTCCTGCAGCTCCGTGGCACTGAGCTCTTCACGATGTTCTTCCACTAACTCCTCCAGACCCATGGACTGGCCCAAAGGTACAAGATGATGCATAACTGTAACCTCAGGACCTACAGGCTTAGGGTCAGTCTCAAACTTTTCGAAGTCACTCTGAGTCACAGCTCTGGTCACCAATTCTTCCATGCCGGATCCATCAACGAGGTTAAGGTAGTGCAGGGTAATGAAATGTTCCTTCCAGAATTCTGTGAAGGTCAGCTAGGTGTCAGAAGTGATCTCAAAGCACCTTGGTGTACAATTTTTTGAAGTTTGAAATGACCTGCTGGTCCATGGGCTGGATGAGAAGAGTAGTTTTGGGGGGAAGAAATCTTATAGGGATGAAGCTGAACTCTTCCAGTAAGTCATCCTCCAAGCCTGGAGGGTGGGCAGGTGCATTGTCCAAAAGTAGGAGAGCTTTCAGAGGCAAATCTTTCTCCAGCAAACATTTTTTCACTGAGGGACCAAACACTTTATTTATCCACCCAGTGAAAAATGTCCCAACCTTTGCTGTTTGCCCTCCACATCACATGGGGTTTGCTTTTTATGACATAATGCTTCTTGAAAACTCTCAGGTTTTCACTATGATGTACTGACCAGTAGAGGCTTGAGTTGTAAGTCCTCACTAGTGTTACCACACAACAATAGAGTGCCTTCTCCTCTTATGTGATGTAGGTTATACTCGAAATTTTTCCCCAGTTTTATCTCAGTTAAAAATTTCGTGGGAAATAAAACTTTCAAGCCTCTGTAATCTTGAAATTCACTGACGAATTTATCAGGAGCCATCTTCTTAGCATGTGCTGCCTCACCATGTCTCACGGCACTACAGATGCCAGTCCTCTTTTTAAAATTATAAAACAAGCCGTGGCTGGTCTTACTAACTTTAACACTCTCATAGCCTGGTCCCAGTTCATTTTTCAAAAAATTGGCATGCAACACTTACACTTTTTCACATCTCGTAGCTTCTGATACAGTGTTGCCTGCTAACTGCTTCTCATTTACCCAAATTAATAATGGCTTTTCAATTTCCTCAAATTTTTGGAAATGCTTCTTTGTTACTGCTATAACTCCTTTAGTGACATCAATCTTTTTATTGCTTCTTTATTCTTAATGAAGGTGGAGACCCTTGTTCTAGATACCGCATTCCCTAGCAAGATCAGTAATGTGAATACCAACCTCATATTGGCCTATTCTTTTATCTTTTCTTTTCTTTGCTCAGTGGTGGTGCAGAGTAATTTTAGTTTCTGCTCAGTGCTATCCCGGCCTATTTTCTTAGGACCCA
>PVKE010024512.1:0-23754 GCA_004027555.1 Craseonycteris thonglongyai | reverse complement strand
AAAAAAAAAAAAAAAGAATAAACATAGCCATCACCTCCAAAAGAAAAAAAAAGGGGGGGAAATGGAAAGTCAAAAGCCATATGACTTCACTCACATGTATATAAAACTGAAAGCATTAAGTGAACAAGACAAACAAAAACTCATAGACATAGACAACAGTTTTGTGGTTACCAGAGAGTAAGTGGGGTAGGGAGGTGGTAGAAGTGGGGCAAGGGAGTCAAATACGAGACCTGACAATTAAGTTCACGGACATGCCACCATACACTTACGCTGACAGCACTGTACAAACAACTCGGTAAGGTTTGATAATCTTGGTATATCCATGTCTCACAGCTGTGTTGTTTGTGTCAATGTGTGGCAGTGTTTTGCTGAGTGACATTCATTATCATTGTGTGTTTTTGTGTGCTGTCACAAGAATGTCAGAGCTTGAATTACAGCAATGAACAACCATTACATTTCTCGTTCAACTTGGCAAGAGTGGAAGTGAAATCAGGGACATGTTAGTCCAAGTTGATGGGGATAATGACATAAGGAAAACGGCAGTGTACAAATGGACTAAACATTTTTCTGAGGGGACAGAAAGCATCATTGATGAAGAGAGGTCAGGGTGGGCAGTAACAGGAAAACTGATGAAAATACTACAAAAAGTCATCAAATTGTGTGTCAAATTTATCAGCTGACTGTGAGAAGCATAGCAAACCAAGTAAACATTGATAGAGAAACAGTTGGAAAAATCTCTGAAAATCTTGGCATAAGAAAGGTGCATGCAAAAACGGTCCCAAAGGACAGTAAATAAAAGCAAAGGAGAGTCCAAGTTTGCCAAACCTTTTTGGAGAAGCAAGATGATATTTTGGACCGTGTTATCACTGGTGATGAAACACGGGTGTACCAGTATGATCCTGAAACAAAGTGTCCAAGTGCACAATGGAAATCAGCCAATTCTCCATAACTAAGGAAGTTTCGTCAGTCCAAATCATAGAGTCAAAATGATGTTGCTAACATTATTTTGATATCAGAGTGATTATTCATTATGAATTTATATCAACTGGACAGTCAACCAAGAGACTATTTGAAAGTGCTGAAAAAGGCTGTATGAAAAAGTTACATGAGAACGACTTAAACTTTTCACCAACAACTCATGACTCTTGTGCATCACAACAGTGAATCAGCTCACACAATACTGTCTGTAAGAGAGTTTTTAGACAATAAACAAAGAACTGTATTGGAACACCCTCCCTGGACCCCAATGACTTTTTTCTTTATGTGAAAATAAAAAAAATATGAAAGGATAATGTTTTGGTGACATTCAGAGCATCGAGAGTAATACAATGATGGCTCTGATGGCCACTCCAGAAATACAGTTCCAAAATTCTTTGAAGGGTGGACTAGGTGCTGGTGTTGGTGCATAGCTTCCCAAGGGGAGGACTTCAAAAGTGACCATAGTTATATTCAGCAATGAGGTATGGAGCACTTTTTCTAGGATGCGTTCATGAACTTAATTATCAGACCTGGTATATGGTAATAGAAAAAGAACTGTCTCTGGTTGTTAACACACAATGCAATTAGTAAATATATGATGTATTATAGAAATGTATACTGGAAACCTATATAATTTTACTAACCAACATTACTCCAATAATTTAATACATTTTTTTTTTTTAAGTTAAGCTACAGGGATGCTGGGATAACTCAGTTGTTGAGCACTTGCCTCACAATCACAAGGTCTGGGATTCAATTCCTGGCCCCAGCCCATGCAAACCCCACATGCTGAACTGTGGCACCACTGGTAACTGCCAGGATGGTGGCAAAAGTTCTCACCTCCCAGTTCATTCTTCACGACCCCACATTCACCTGTGTGGAGCAAAAGCATGCTACAACTAATAGTGTACAAACTATGGAGACTGCTCTGAGCCTGCCTTACAGCCCCCCCACCCCCACCCCACCCCATCACCTTCTCCCCCAAACAATAAATCTTACCAGAAAAAAAAAAAAGTTTAGCTGCAATAATGTTGAATACACATTTCTTCTATGAAGAAAACTCTTAATTCATCTGCAGAAAGACTAAACATTCATTTAGAAATAAAGGAGACTCTAAAGTTCCTTCAAATACTATATTATTACCTTTCTTCCTGGTATAATTGCATATTTAAATATTTGCAAATATCATAAAATTGTATCAAACAGTATAGACAGACATAAGAAATTAGTATTTTTAATGCAAAATGTTTCATAATTACAAAATATCATGCATCACTGGGGCAAAATATTTCTCATAACTGTTCTAGGAAATATGAGATTTTGAAAGAAATAGGTAAATAAAAGCAGCATAAACAATGATTCCTACCAAGATATACAACATGTCAGTTGCACAATTGCATATCACCCAAACAGATCTATGCTGTCAGTTCATTGTTTCATCTATTTCCCCTCTCACACTGAACACCCTATTTAGTCTGAAAGTAAAGAGGTCCCAGATACATGATAGAAAACTGACCCAAATCGCCCACCTAACAGGGCAGTGTGACATTAGAACTAAAGACTTAAGTCCTAGCTGGGGACTGATGACCTGTGTGTCCATGGGTATTTTTGTTTAAAACAGATGACTGTGGGTGCTTTTTCAAAGAACTCATGTGTTCTATGAAAAAAAGATTTGTCAAAACCCAGACTTTCTAAGGAGTCAAGTGGTCTCATAGCTCCCTTCACATGGCTCTGTATTAACCACTGATACGTAGTGTACTCTAACAGACTTACTTGTTCTTTCCCACCTGCCCCTCTGGGACCCAGCCCTCCTTCTCCTTGTGAATGCTTCCCAGGAGGGAGCTATGTCATCATTTTTTGGTTTTAATCCCTAGGGCTTAGCCTAGTGCAAGGCATGTAATCATACTTAAAAAGTGTACAGACTAAAGGATACAGTTCTTGTTCTCAGTCAGTATGATCTATTACAGTAGAAAGTGGTTTTAGCATTGGCTGTGCCTCTGAGTAGCAGCTTCAACTAATGTACCAATAAACCAAATTTCAGTTTGTTCTTCTAAAAACTAATGCATCACTAGATGACTTATAATGGCATTGTCAGTTCTAAAGTTGTATGATTTTATTATATGTTCAATGTGAGGGAGGTGGTGGGATGACAGACAAAAAAGAAATAAAACATAAAATACAACAGTATTAAACCTTTACCATGCACCTGAACCCCTACTAAGAAAGGTCTTTATATTCATTTCCTTATTTAATTTTTGATTGTCCCTATGATTTAGAAACTATTTTTATCCCCATCTCATGCATGGAAAAACTGGGGTATAGATTGGTGAATAATTTGAACAAGTTCACAGAGCTAATCTAACTAGGATTTCGTGTGTTCCAGTCACAACTTCATTTAGACTCTACATCATCACAGTCCCCCAAAGATGTCTATGTTTAACAGCAACCTGAAAATGGAGATTTAGCTATCACATGGTGGTGCTAATGATTGATTAACAATATGATTTATTTCTTATGAGGAAATCTAATTTATGGAACTATAAAATATCTTTTCCTTCCCCCTTTCCTGGATATTGGAAGGGCATTAACATTTAATCCTCTAGTTTTTTTCCCCAGACTCGCTGCATGCTGAGAGATGGGTAACTGGGTGGGCTCGTCAGCAGCTCTAAGTAGGTCTACAGATAGGATGGATGAGTTCAATATAATTATTTCTATTGACACACAATTTTTACTTGAAATTACCAAGAGTGTTTGACACAACACAGCTTTCCTAAATTTTATCTGTGACTAAACTTCCTATGACCTTCAAATCATCACAGCACTTACGGGTTCTTCCAGCCCATCAACCCACTGCTGTTGGGAAACACACTAAACTTACATGATGTAAAAGATACCAAGGAGGTTATGGTCTCTGCCTTCACTAAACTTAGGTCCTGCAGTAACTTGCACATGTGTGTGCAATCAACACATGCATGTTGGTTGAGCAGGGAAGTTATTCTATAAAATGGCAGTGCTGGAATACAAACATAGATCTCTCTGTGCATAAAGTGTGCACTCTTAGCAACTATAATATATACAGCTTTTCAGCTGGTAAGGTTCTGAATATCAAAGCCTGGATTATGTGCTTTGTGATAACGTCATATTGTTACACACAGAACTACAACTGTCACTGATGGTAGAATGGAATAAAGAGTCAAACGAAATAAAGGTATTAGAGAGAATATGCCCTAATGCGATGCACCTAGAAGAGTACAGCCTCATTTTTGTGCTATTCTTGCAAACAAAGCATGACCTGAGACTGGTCATGAAGAAATGTCAGGGAGACCCAGTTGAAGATCCATTCTGAAGACAAGTGGTATCTAATAGAACTTTCTACAATGATGGAAACATTCTATAGCTGTGCTATCAATTTGGTGGCTATGAGCTACATGTGGCTATTGAGCACTTGAAATGTGGCTACAGTGACTGGGAAGTAAAATTATTAATTTTTTCAATATTAATTTAAATTTAAATAAACCCATGGGCTAGTGGCTACTATAATAAACAGCCCAGCTATAGACCCTCCACTGTCTTTTGAGAACATGAAAGACAGGGGAAAAATGAAGAACTACATACTGATTGGAAGAGAATAAAGAGACAGGGCAACTAAATGCCATCTTGGGCCAGAAAGCAAAAGAACCAGTGTTGGAACAGTTTGCAAAAAAGGAATAATCTGTATTTTAGACAAAAGTGTGGCATCATGATTGATTTTCTGACTTAGAGGCTTATACAATGGTCATGTAAGAGAACGTCCCTATTTTTGATAAGGTGAAGTATTTAGGAATGATGGGAAATACTGTTTTTAGCTTGCTCTCAAATGGATAAGAAAAGACTAATGATAATAGAAATATAATATATGTGTATACATAAAACTACACAGATAATATAAATGTATATGTATATACATGTGTATATGCATGATGTGTACATCCATACATATACACACACATCCATGGGGGGTGGCAAAAAATGCCAGAATTATCTTCTGGAGGGTGGACCCACTCGGTGAGGGTTCTAGGAACCCACCTGCATCGGTGTACCAGCTGCTACTGTTTGACTGTGTTCAACTTCAGTGAATTTCTTTTTTAACAGATCAGGCATTTAATTTGGCTCTTCATGATAAATTTAGAACACCAGTGTGTCAGGATAAAGTCCATTTGTGAGAGCAAACACAGAGAGGAGGAGGGAGCCCTGGAGCTGAGGAAAAGCTTTGATTTTGGGTAGAATTTGTGAGTCCACAGCTTTCTGATCAACTTTGCGCTGCTCTGTAGTCTCATATTTCTTTCTCTGTATCAAAGATCTCACTCTTCTGGTGACTGGACTTATGCAGTGTCCGTGAGATGTTTGGAAATTTTCACACCACTGATAGCAGTTTGGGTGGAGGTGGCAATGACAAATTTCTGGTGTGTTCCATGCAGAGGAACTCAATTGAGGGACAGAGGTCCAATCACAAGTAGCAAGCCACTGCTCAGCTGCTTCAGGAAAATGCTCTTGCCTCCATGGCGTCCAGTAAGGATGCTCAGAATGGTCCCAGGAGTGACGTTGGTTTGAAATTTTCTGACACACTGACCGAAGGGTTTCTTGCCGTGGTTCAACAGCTTTCCAGGCACATCATAGTATCTAGGCATTTGGCAAAGCTTAACCATTCAGGTGCCACCGCATTTGTCACCATAAACTGGTTCTGTGATAGCACCAAGAACCTTCTCCTTTTTCTTTTCAATCTTGGATTTTGCTGCCGAATTCTTCCCCTTGTACATGGCCTTTCAGGAATACATAGCTGATCAGGAATGTCTGCTGATTTTTCCAACCAGGATACAGTTTCAGCTGCAGTGGGGCTTCCCCTTCTTAGGCGTTTTGACCTTGGGGTTACCCTTCTTAACCTTGCCACCAGCGTCAGCCTTCTTGGCTGCAAGTTTCTTCCCTGTAGTGCCCAGTTTCTCAGCTTTTTCACCTGCCAGCTGCAGGATGAGAAAGAGAGTTCAGTGAATTTTTTTGAAGACTCTTTCAACATGTTTGCCCATTTCATGATGGGGAGTTTACATGAACAATGAACCTGCCCACACAGCACTGAATGTTCAGCAATTCTTGACCAAAAATGGTGTGACCCTCATGCCCCTCCCTCCCTATTCATCCTATCTTGCCCTGAGTGACTTTTTGTTTTGTTTGTTTGTTTGTTTGTTTGTTTCCCAGATGAAAAAAGTCCTCAAAAGGAAACATTTTGCCCACGTGGAAGAGGTGAAACAAAAAATGGCAGAAGCAGTAAAGGGCATCAAAATTGATGAGTTCAAAAATTGTTTTGAGCATTGGAAAACACATCTCAATAGGTATATTGCATCAAAGAGTACTTTTAAGGTGACTGAAGTTTAAACATATAAAAACACAATTTTTTATAAATTAATCCCAGGTTTTTAAGGTCTCCCCTCGTATACATACACATACATACAGAGAGTGAGAGAGAGAGAGAGAGAGAAAGAGCATGAAGGAAAGAGAGAGATGAAGCAAATATACTGAAATGTTAACAGTGAAAAATCTGGGTGAGGGGAATATGGGTGTGCTTTGAACTGTACTTCAAGTTTGACATTATTTCAATATAATTTAAAGAAGAATTAATATTAATAAAAATTATTTGCATGATTCCTATATGTGTCTTTAATCAGCAATATTCACTCATTTATTCATACATTTGTGTAAAGCACTTTAAGAAATACTGAAGGGAATAAGATAGTTCTCTGCCCTTAAGGAACATATGGTCTGTCTACATATATCTCCCACCTCGACCCTGTTGATCCTACTTCTTTTCTTTGAGGCTATAAAGAACAAGTTTGACATTTTTACATGACAGTCTTCTGCATATTTTAAAACAACTGAATATTCTTTCCTCCAAACTAAAATAAAATTTAAAAAAAAATCCCCTCATGATCTCAGTCCCAGAACTATGAATATGTAAAAAAATTCTTTCTATATCTTTCTTAAAGTGTGATGAGCCTAAATGACCCAACATTCTTCATGTCACAGGATCAGGGTCAAGACTGGTGTGTCCACTGGCTCCTGCTTTTAAGACCAATATAGGTATCTGGACCCTAAGACATAGCTGGTTTGGAGTAAGGCCACAGCACGCTATAGACTTACACTGAATTTACAGATAACTAAAAGCTCTCCTGCTTATGCTATTAGAACCCAAGTGTTGACCTTCCATTTCATCACTATTGTGTATATTTTCTTAGACTCCAATAATCACCCTGTTTGTGGAGATCCTTTTGGGTCCTGACTTGACATGCAAAATATTTTATATCGCTTCCAGCTTTATGTCATTTTTAATTGTAATGAGATTAATTTCTATGTGATTACTATTAAAATTTAATTATAATAATTATAAAGTACAATTAGAAAATGATTTACTCATTTGTAAGATGTACATTATAAAAGATATTAAAATATAGACTTATAAACATGACCAAAATGCTATGGGTATGTAAAAAGAGAAATGGAGAGAGACAGAGAGAGAGAGAACACATGGAAGAGAAGATCGTCAACTAAGCAATTGGTAACATACAGGAGAACGGGAAATTTTACCCATGTATCAAAGAGAAAGGCACGGGTATAATTATACCTGCATTCTAAGGCACGTAATAACGAGATCGATTTTTCCATAGTTCCACTTGATAAGATATTGGGACACGGCATCTAAAGTTGGCTGGCTTCAGCTGTTGAAAATAATATCTTAAATCTGCTGCCTACAATTCTTTATACTTCTTCCATCATCAAGATAGAATCCGTGATATTGCAGATAATAATCTCTATCTCTGGCCCAGGCCCTAACACCTTATTACTCTTCTCTGCATGAAGAAATCAGATGTGGATACACTAGACTCCAAAACTAAGGAGTAACTGGCAGTTCCCCGAACAGGTTACTCTCTACTTGCCTCCACACCTTTGTACATGTTAGCTCTCGGCCTGGGCACACTTCCTTCCTTTACTTCACAGAATTTGGGCTCAAGGCTTAGGTTTACGGCATCATTTACTTTCAAAATATGTTTCCTCCCCTCAAGCTCCATTTATTTGACATGTCTATCTATTTTGCACATATGTTTGTCAGAAATTTCTCTTATTATATTATAATTGCAGCTTTACCTCTCTTTATAAACTTCTGCAGAGAGGCTAACAGAGTGTCTGGCATATAGTGGATGCTCAATCACAGTGTGTTCAATGAATAAAGGAAAGAAAGAAGGGATAAAGTATATCAGTCTGAAATTAAGTTATCATATTAGTTAGGGCTCTTGGTTGCCAGTATGATACAGCAAGTGGGAAGGGAAGCTTTAGGGGTGTCTCTCAGAGAACTCAGGAAAGGGTGGGAGCCAGACCACTTGAAGATCTGAAACCAGAAACTGAAAAGACATCAGAATACTTTTATTCTCTCTCTCTCTCTCTTTTTTTTTTTTAAGATTTACTTTTATTGTTTTTTTGACAGAAAGAGAGATAGATAGAGAGACAGATAGAAGGGGGAGGGCCCAGAGCAGTCTCCATAGTTGACAGCATTAGTTTTCCATATAGTTTCACTCCACAGGTGGGCGCAGGGCTGCGCAGGGCAGGAACTGGGCCAGGAGCCTCCCGCATGGGCCCCGGCAAGAACTGAACTGGGGGCACACCCCAGCTCAGCATGTGGGTCCGCATGGGCTGGGTCCGGGATTCAATCCTCCGGCTCCAGGGCTACAAAGTGAGTGCTTAACCCACTGAGCCATCCCAGCTTCCCTTTTTATTCTCTTTTCTTTCCTTTTTTTTAGATCATTTGCTTGGCTCTTTCTGGCTGCAAAATAGTGTTTTTTTACTCCCTTAACAATTGCTATTTACATCTGAGACTTCTAGCTGCATAACATACCTGGCTCATGATCTCTCTATGCAATTTCAAATGCCTGGATGGAAGGAATTGTGATTGGCCTAGACTGTGTCAGGTATCACTCACTGTCTAATCATTCAAGATCAGGAAGGAGAGAGTAACATGGTATATATACAGCTATTGATGGGTGGTCTACCCCTGTGTGTCAAGGAAGGTAAGGCCGTTCTCTGAGGAGGGGCAGTGGCTCCAGAACCAAGTAGACATGCAAACATTGTCTACTATAGGCTGTCAGAGTTGTCAAAGAATTCAGTGAACTGATGTAAGTCGGGGAGTTTTGGTTAACAATCTTGGATGTTATAAGAGTGAATTCTATTTGGGTTTTGTGGTGAAATTACAACAAAAGTTGACTTTTTTAAAACCATGGTTGGTCTATGGCAGGTCTTTCCTGAGCATTCACTTTCTATCTCAGATTATTATGAATTATGCTTGGAGAAGAGTGTAAAGTACAAATGAGTATGTAGGTGGGAGGAGCATCTTGGAGTGAAACTTCATGATTAATCTCTTGAAGGAAAGCAGGGATGGCTCAGCAGGGTAAGTGCTCGCTTTGCAGCCCCAGGGACAGAGGATTGAATCCTGGCCCCAACCTGTACAGACCCATATGCTGAACTGGGATGTGCTTCCCATTCAGGAGGTCCCCAGTTTGGTTGTCACCCCTCCCCGGTTTGGCCCCTGGCTCAAGGAGACGTGCCTCCCATGCAGGAGGCCCTTGACCATGTTCCCGCCCTGCAGGCACACACCTACCTGTGTGGAATGAAATCATTTTGAAAAATTAATGATGTGCAACTATGGAGACTGTTCTAGGCCCTCTTCCTTCTCTCTATCTCTGTCAAAAACAATACAATAAATTTTTTAAGTAAAATGTATTGAAAATCTGCATTTTATGTCCACTGATGATTTACTCTGCATTTTACCCTAATGTTTTACATTATAAAAGACCCAAGTAATTATTTTTGCTAGTATATTCAAAAAATAATGAACAATTGATTTTACTAAAGCATAAATTATGTAGAAGCAGCAGCAAAATATACAAGTTCCAAAATTAGTCTAGAGAGCTAAGGCAAAATTGTTGATTGGGGAAATGGCATGATTAGAAGTACGAGGGCTGTCCAGAAAGTATCCAGCCATGTAATATGGAAAGTAGAGGCATTTATGGATTTCTTTTTCTGGAGAGTCCTTGTATATTTAAAGATAATTATGACAGTGGTACAAAGAATGAAATGAATTATAAGATTGTTGGTTCAGAGGCTTTGTTCTGCATATGATATTAGATAGTTCACAGATTACTTAACGCCATTCATAATCCTATATTAAGAACCTATGGGAAAGCCGTGATGGCTCAGCGGGTTAAGTGCTCGATTTGAAGCCCGGAGGACTGAGGATCGAATCCGGCTCCGGCCCATGCGGACCCATATGATGAACTGGGGTGTGTTTCCCGAATGCGGTGAGGCTCCCAGTTCAGTTCAAAAATAAAAAAAATTAAAAAAAAAAAAAGCTATAAATGTTAGGGAAGCTGGGATGGCTCAGTGGGTTAGGTACTCACTTTGCAGCCTAGGGGACCACGGATCGAATCCTGGCTCCGGCCCGTGTGGACCCATATGCTGAACTGGGGAGTGCCCACAGTTCAGTTCTCAGTGGGGCAAGACCCCGGCCCAGTTCCTGCCCTGTGCAGCCCCACGCCCACCTGTGGAGTGAGACTATGTAGAAAAACCGATGATGTGCAACTATGGAGACTGTTCCCCTCCTCTCTCTGTCTCTGACTCTGTATCTCTCTCTCTCTCTCTCTCTCTCTCTCTCTCTCTGTCAAAAACAATAAATAAATCTTTAAAAAAATAAAAGAACCTATGGATAAGAAAAACATTGAAAGTAAGGTAAAAGAATAGAAAAAACTTTGAAACAGATTGGACGTGGAGGGGAGAGAGCTTTAGTCAAAGATGATGTGGCAGTTTCAAGAGTGGATGATTAGAAAAGGTGTGTTGGCCATAAACAGAAATGGAGAAGAAACTGAAAACCAAGTAAATAAGCAAGGCTTACCATGTGGGGAGGTATGGAGAAGACAATGTGGCTGGTTTTAAACACTTTGTCTCTGAGATTCTTGTGGGACAGCCATGCGGACTTGGGGCGCCCACCTAATTTTTGAGAATCAACTATGTTCTAGGTAGTTGATTTTGCGCACTGAATGATCACTCACACCCCAGGACGAAGCATTTTCTTCCTTTCACACATGAAGCCTCTGAAGCCTTGAGACTAAGTAAGCTGCTGGAGGTCATACAGGTCCTTAAACAGCAGAGTGAGATTTTAGCTCTTTGAAATGTGCTAGATGACATACTGGTGTGCTCCACTATCCCACTGTGCCTCCTTGCCTCCTTGCAGGAGACTGCAAAGACCAGGCTGGAGCTTCTAATTGCCCTTCTAGTCAGTACCTAACAGTTTAGAGTTAGATTGTGCTGTAAATATTGTTTGTGTTTGTCTGGTCTCCACATGGAGATTATACATTCTGTTTTCCTTTCTTTTTTAGAGATTTATTTTATTGTTTTTGACCGAGACAGAGAGAGACTGAGACAGAGAGACCAAGAGAAGGGGGAGGGCCCAGAGTCTCCATAGTTACACGTCATCAGTTTTCGACACAGTTTTATTCCACACAAGTGGGTGGGGGCCATGCAGGGCGGGAACCAAGCCAGGGCCTCCTACATGGGAGGTGTGTCCCCTCAAGCCAGGGGCTGAACCAGCGGCCTCCCACATGGAAAGCTCACCCCAGTGAGAACTGAACCAGGGGGCTCCCGTATGGGAAACACACCCCAGTTCAGCATATGGGTCCACACAGGCTGGGGCCGGGATTCGATCCTCAGTCCTCAGGGCTGTAAAGAGAGCGCTCAACCCACTGAGCCATCCCAGCTTTCCCTATAAATTCTTTAAGGGTAGAGATGGCATCATAAATTTCTCTTGTCTCCTTCCACAATATTCCACGCAGTTGTGGACACAGAAGGAGCCTAACTATATACTTAGATTAATCAATGATTCTGATCCTTGGTGATTATTGCATAGCATCTTTATATTAAGGTTGTAATCTTCATGAATCATTCATCTGGAGGTCTTCTCCTTGGATAGAGTAGCAGGTATAACATAAAAGGGGAAGATGGAACACATAGAAATAGTAGCAAAACAACCACTTCATTCTCCAATCTTGCCACCTCAGTCTCTGAACCTTTGTTTTTTACTATGTCCTCGAGTCATTGTCAGGGTTATGAGGAGCAGCACCTGGACATACTCACAGAGGCTGGCAGCATCCCTATGCTATCTTGTCAGTGCTCCCACCACAGATCTACACCATTCTCTCCTGACCATTCATTAAATACCCCAGGCATGACTTAGCTTCATTGTGACATTTGACCAACTCAAGTCTGCTGACCTAATACTTCTGTCCAGAAGTGACTGGTAACTACTTCCTGAGGTAAGAAATTAGGGAAGTGATTTGCAAAGATCACATTTGTATCAGATACACACGAGACTTATTGCAGCCTGAACATACTTTTCAAGGAATAAAAGCAATTAAAAATTGTCAGCTGGACCATTTTTCCCTCCATGATTTCCAAAAGACTATAATGCTACCATCAATAATAGCTACCATTTCATTGTTACACCTACTATTTGGGAAGCTTTCTAGGTGCTTTAAATATGTTGATTTATTTAAGACCCAAGCTAGTTTCCTCAGAAAAATGATTCTCTGGGTTACACTAAAGTCTGCACAAGGAAGCATAGAGGGAAGGAAAGGAGATTTGAGAGAATCTCTTCAGCTTAAAGACGGAGCTGCTCAAAAGCCCCTGGATAATCCACTCAGCCCTAATAAATATTTTTTATTTTATGGGTATCCAGGGCCTCTCTTAACAACATCATACTCATACATAACTAGAATCGTATCTGTCTTGTTTACTATTATATCCCCATTGTCTAAAATATAGTGGCTACTAAAAACTATGTGTTTAATGGAAAAATAAATGAATCATTGAATGAATGATTCCAAGCATGCTCTTCATATATAAAACATATGGGTGGTATCCTAAGCTACTTATCTGAGCAGTAAAGAAAAGTGACTTTTGCCCAAGTGTGGCATGTTATCAGATTTTCACATTTCCTGTATCCCGTCATTAGACGGTGTCTGTTTTTAAATACTAAATGCCTCTCTACTAGGAAAGGCATATTGGGATCTGGTGACCAAACCCTTTTCTCTCCAGACTGCTTGCTGAAGCAAGATTATAGTCAGAGAGTTGAGGGGAAGGAGACTGGCACGCATTTTATGATTCCAAGGAGAGTGAAGGCCAGATGCTCTGCCTGCATCTTTCTGTTGCTATTTACCAGGGCCCCAAACTTTCACTATTCTTGGGAGAATCTAATGGCCCAGAGGCCATGAGTTGGCCCTCAAGAGGTAAAGCTGAAAGCATAACCCTGAGCTGTTCCATTGATGAGAGAGGGACCTTAGGGCAAGAAGAGTTGAGCCAAAAGAAGCTTCTGCCCCAAAGTTGCCATCACAGTAGCAGAGAGCAGCCATTTGGAGTTTGTCAAGGAGCGAATGGCTAAGAACACCTTACACCAGAGATGTCCATCACCTCTTATCCTAGCAAACTGGAGAAAATTAGACATCACCAATCAATCGCAGTTCTCCCTGATAAAAGACAATGGCAATTCCCTGCTGAATAACAATGAGGCCAGCGGGGAGGAGGAACATATTTATAATGTTTTTTTTGCAACTCTGCTCATATTCTAGCATCTTTAGTGAGTAGCAAGAATTAGGCAGAGGCTTACAAATATCTAAAGCAGAGATTGCTAACTGTTGACCATATTTTCATTTTCTTCCTGTAACTGGCCCACAGAGAGAGACTGAATTTCTTATCCTCTCTTGCATTAGTTCCCACAAACAGAATAAGAGTGGAAGGACTATGTGCTGGTTCAGGGCCAAGGCATTATAAGAAGCAGATGTGCTTCCTCCATACCCTGCCTCTCATCTGTATTCAGCCAATGGAAGATGGCAAAGCCATGGTATTGAAGAAGCCTCAGTTCCTGAATTACCACATGGAGAAAGCCAGGTGCTGACACATAATGCTGATCCTGAATACCATTCAACTTGAACTTTTGGATGAATAAGAGATAGCTTTGGTTGTGTAAAGCCATTATACAGTTTGGGTCTGTTTGTTACAACATCCTAGCTCATATTAACTAATGCATGCCCAAAAATACAACCCCCAGACTTACAACAACAGATGACTGAGCAAAGTTCAGAAAGAAGACAGGAGCTCTTAGAGAGAAAGGCCCAGCTTCTGTGATTACATTTAACAACATCATAGGTGCTTTGGAAGGGAATCCTCATCAGCAAGAGACAGTTTCAAAATTAACATCGCCCTTTCTCAAAAGTGACATCCAGACATCTTGCTGGTGTCATTAGCATGCTGAGAGTAATTGCAATGGCAGAAACACTCAGAGTAAGATGAGAATATATAACAGGGGGTGTGGTGAAATGTACCAAAGCGTAATTGCTCAAGGAGAAGCTGAAAAATGGTGTCTCAGTCTATAAACATGAGATTCAGTCCTACAAGTGTTTTAAATAGAAAGCAAAAACATAGAGAGATTAAGCAGTCAAGTTTAATCTTCTTGCTCACCTCACTTCTTCCACCTCCTTGATTATATGGTAGGGAAGAAGGTATTACATCTGAAAAATTTAATGCTATTTGCATATTGATTTCCTGTTCACTAAAAAGTATATTACGTAGGGGTGTCAAATTCTTTTAAATATCCAAAATCATCAAATTCTAACTGTGAAACTCAGAAGTTTTGGAACATGATATAAAGGGCTGGATTTTCAGGAATTAGTAAATTTATCATAACAAACTTATAATATCATCTAAGGGGTTGTACTCAACTGAGAATTTCCAGAATCATAATAATGCCTCCAAAGAAAGAATAGGGATGGGAGCTAATTATTAATAGCGATTTTCAGAATTTTAGAAAGCCCTAGAAGAATTCATATACTGAGAGATCATGTTGCATTAACTACTTAAAACGCTTGTGTTCTTTGATTTCACTAGAAATATATTGTCTAGCATGACAGCAATGATTGTTATCTTGTGTTGATCAACTCTGTACTGGAGAATGAGGCTCTCCTCGACACTGTGTCCAGGCCCTTGGCATCCTGAACAAAGAATTGAGTGACACATTGACATACAGGTGTGAAAAAAGTAGTTTATTGATAGAGAAAGTAGTAAAAGTACACTTCGAAGAGATGGAAGTGGGCCTGAGCAGAAAGAGGTGACTCAAAAGACCTTGATTATTGGGGTCTGGGCAGTTTTATTCTTTTTTCTTAGAAGGGGTTACACATTTCAATTGACAGTCTTGATTGGCAGGGAGCCATTACATCTATTTACCTCTGAATTCCTTCCCAGAGTTCAATCTGATATAATGCTATTAATGAACTTCTGGGAATATGCATGATATTATAATAATGATATAATGAGGCTTAGGTGGAAGGTGGGTCCTAAGAAAGAGATCCCAAGATTCCCTGCCCACCCCTCCCCCCTCATTCTATCTGCCTGCCCACTTTTCTCTTGAGAGATACAATCCTCCAAATGAGAGGTTGTAGGTCTCTTTTCTTTTATATTTACTTCCTGCTGAGTGTGATTGTTGTCCCTGCCTGTTGGGCTGGGGGGGGGGGGGTCATGGAGCTCCCCTCTTACTAAGCTAAAAGGAGGAGAAGGGGTCTTGAGATCCATCTCAAAGACAGTGTTGACTTCTTTGGATGGGATGATCTGAAAGCCTAGCTTGGCTGTAATTCATATGCTGATGGACCCGGTTTTTCCTGGGGTGTTATCTGCTGAAGAGCTGAGTCAAGAAGACCTGGAAAGAATACTTGGCCACAATCAACAACACAAATCAGATTCCAGGATAATTCATGTCTGACAGATTCCAGGGCAATTCCTAAGGCTGGAGACTTAGCATAAAAATGATTAGCTAAAGTCAGAGATACTGGGGAAGTTCTAAGAACAAACAAAATAGTAAAACCAAGGAGCTAATTGAACTAAGGAAAAGGAGACCAGGAATTTATATAAGTGTGTGTGGGCGGGGGAGGGGGGGCGCGCTCGGGGGCTCTTTATTTGGCCTACATCAGGATCACCCGTTTTTGATGTCTTAAATTAAAATAGACTAGAAAATCTTTAATCATTGTTAGACTACGTCTTTTATAACATGCAGCTTGTTATTAAAAGAATTATAACAAAAGGGCCTTTAGTACAGAAAAAGTTTAACCTGAGTCAAAAATCGGTAAGGAATTGAGGCATTCGGCCCTCTCTTTAGATCCAAAAGAAATAAAATAAATGTCATCAGCATAAACTACCCTGAACATCTATTTCTACTCATCTCTGAAATGGAGGTAACAGCTCCCTTGACATCTGTCCTTTTTATGGGCATTCTAAGAAAATTAGTAAGAAAGCCTATATAAAGTGTCAATATCAGGAGGCAAAAGCAAAAGGTGATAGGGAGAAAGATTATATATATATATCTCCTCATTTACGGTAATAATAAGAGACAGACAAAACTATTATAGGTGTGTTCTTCTCCCACTGTGGAAATAAACAAAGATCACTCTTTGAGAACAAATGAGAACAAATAGGCCATGTTATTCAGAGCATGCTACATAGCAAGAGATTCAGCCACCAATCCATGCATTTGGCAAAGACCCAAAGGCAGGCAGGGGAATGCTAAAGCTTTACAGTGAAAAACAGGGAAGGCTTGGGGTGGGTTCTGATTGGAGGTTGTAGGCAGGGGAAGCTGGACGCTGACAAACTAGAAGCAGGTCTTTCCCAAGTGATTGGTCTGGGGAACATATTTGGCTTTCTCTCACATTCATCCTGAATTGGAAGCAGATGGGGGGGGGGGGGAACAAAAATGAAGGGAGTTGGCAGTCATTGACCAAATCTTGAACTTTCTGGACTGATTGCTGCAGAGGCTGAGGCTTGGCTTCCTATACTGGTTGCTGCACAGGTTGTAGATCAGAATTGCATACATGATCTGGCCATTGAAATACTGTGTCTCACCTCTCTCCCCCTGATACACACTTACACCGGGACTCAGTATTAGGCCAGGGATTCATTCACTTTTCTCTCAACTTTTCATCACCGACTGTTTCTGCCCCCTCCCTGTTTTTGACCACCAGACTTTTGTTTTGTTCAGCTATATTTTTATTTCTTTCTTTCTTTTTAATTTTTATTACGTTTATTAGGTGACATTGGTTAGTAAAATTATGTAGGTTTCAAGTGTACATTTTGATAACATGTTATCTATATATTGCATGTGTGCTCACCACCCAGAGTCAGTTCTCCTTCCATCACCATATGTTTGACTCCCACGTGCTCCTCTATCGTTCCCCTCCCCACTTACCCTCTGGTAACCACTAAACTGTTGCCTGTGTCTATGAGTTTTTGTTTCTTTGTTTGCCTTGTTTGTGTGTTGCTTTCGGTTTTATATCTACATGTGGGTGAAATCATATAGTTCTTGACTTTTCTGTCTGGTCTATTTTGCTTAGCATGATAATCTCAAGATCAATCCATGTTGTTGCATGGAGCAGGTCTTTCCCAAGTGATTGGTCTGGGGAACATATTTGGCTTTTGCAAAATATGCAAATGACGTATTTCATCTTTTCTTATTGCTGAGTAGTATTCCATTGTGTAAATGTACCACATCTTCTTTATCCAGTCATCTATCAAAGGACACTTCGGTTGTTTCTATATCTTTGGGGAGTACTCAGAAGAGGTATTGTTGGGTCATATGGTAGTTCTATTCTTAATTTTTTGAGGAACATACATGCTGTTTTCCATAGTGGCTGTGCTAATTTAAATTCCCATCAGCAGTTCATGAGGGTTTCTTTTTCTCCACAACCACTCCAACACTTGTTATTATCTGTCTTGTAGATAATAGCCCTTCAAAAAAGTATGAGGTGGTATCTCATTGTGGTTTTGAGTTCTATTTACCTAAGAGCTTGTGAAGTACAGCATTTTTTCATTTATGTATTGGTTGTTTGTATGTCTTCTGGGGAGAAGTTTCTGTTCTGGTATTCTGCCCATTTTTTAATTGAATTTGTTTTTTCATTGTTGAGTTGTATGACTTCTTCATATATTTGAATATTAGCCCCTTATCTGAGGGGTTGTTTGCAAATATCCTCTCCCATTTGGTTGGTTGCCTCTTTGTTTTGTTGATGGCTTCTTTTGCTGTGCAGAAGGTATTTTTTGTTTTGTTTTGGGTTTTTTGGGGGTTTTTTTGTTTGTTTTTTGAAGTTCTATTGTTTGAGAGAAGGTGTGAAAGAGACTGAGAGAGAAAGGGAGAGGGCCCACAGCAGTCTCCATAGTTGTAAATTATTAACTGTGACGTGGCTTCTTTCCACACAGGTAGATGTGGGGCTGCACAGGGTGAAAACAGAACTGAGAGCCTCCCACACAGGAGGCGAGAACCTTCACCACCATCCTGGCGGTTACCAGTTGCGCTGCAGTTCAGCATATGCGCTTGCACCGGCTGGGGCTGGGAATTGGACCCTGGACCTAGTGATTGTGAGGCAAGTGCTCCACTGCTGAGCTATCCTGGCATCCCCTGGGCAGAAACTTTATAGTTTTATATAGTCCCACTCATTTATTTTTACTTTTACTTCCCTTGCCTTTGAGGTCAAATTCATAAAATCCTCCATGAATCCAAGGTCCATACGTTTAGTACTATGCTATCTTCTGTGTAATTTATTGCTTCAGGTCTTCTGTTTAGGTGTTTAAACCCAGAAATAAATCTACATGTACATGAGCAGATAATTTTCAACAAAGGAGCCAAAAGCATACAATGGAGAAAAGAAAGCCTCTTCAATAAATGGTGCTGGGAAAACTGAAAAGCCAGGTGCAAAAGAGCGAAACTAGGTTGCTATCTGTAACCATACCTCAAACTTAACTCTAAAAGGAGCAAAGACCTAAATATAAGGTCTTATGTTTAGCTTTGGGGAAGCCGGGATGGCTCAGGGGATTAAACACTTTCTTTGCAGCCCCAGGGACCGAGGATTGAATCCCAGCTCTGGACTGTGCGGACCCACACGCTAAACTGGGGTGTGCCTCCCACACAAGTTTGGTTCTCACCCCCTAGTTAGGTTCTCGCCTCCAGCTTTGGCCCCTGGCTCTAGGGGCTCATGCCTGCCATGCAGGAGGCCCACAGCCCAATTCCTGCACTGTGCAGCTTCCTTCCACCTGTTAGTCAAAAACTGATGACGTACAACTATGGAGACTGCTTTGAGCCCCCTCCCTTCTCTCTGTCTCTGTCTCTCTCAAAAACAATAAAAGAAATCTTAAAAAAATAAATAAATAAACCATGATCTTTGCAAATGCCATTTCCCCAGCCTGGCTACTCCTATACTTTCACTTGACTACGTAAACAGTATTCTCATATCAATGGCAGCTTAAGCACCATTGTCAGTCATTAAGGTTTCTTGGATAATGCTCGCTTCAAATAATTTTACTTTTCTCTATACTCCTGCTGCATTTCAAATTTGTGCCACATCATTAAACACTTGATTATAAAATGTTTTAAAATGATTTTGATTAATTTGTGCATGTTAATCTTATCCCCTCAACCACATTATCAATTTGAAGGTGGGTATTATCACTTACACTTTCTCTTACATGTCACAATACTTTGCAGTGTGGAATCCATGTAGTGAATGCTTAGTAGGTAGTTGTGAATTAAATATTTTCTATACTTGTTATTCAGTTGAAGGAACAAAGGAAACTGACTCACAATTTTATTTTATCACCATTTCAGCTGATGATTTCAACCTCAATCATCCCAATTTTGGGGGAACTGGAAGATTTTGTGTTCTAAATTATCAGGATCAAGAAACACATCTCTCCCATCAAGTGAAAAGGAAGAAAGAGTCTAGTGATTTCTTTTTAAATTCTAAGTCCTGTATAGCAGTGAACCTTCTGAAAAATGTATGAGATACATATTGGGTTTTTTACCAAGGAGGATATGTGACCCTAGAGATCAGAAAAGAAGTCAAATGGTTCCCTGAACATGTGGCAGAAGAAATGGGGTTTCAGGTGAAGCGTTGCATGATTATGGACAATTTTATAAAGAGAAGTCTCTACATATTTCTAAGAAGACTTCAAATAAATTAAGAATAGCAGCTGGAATAGAATCAGAGAGGTGAAGTTGTGAATATCTTTTTATCTAAAAGCAAAACAAGGATACATATGCTCCTTATTTAGTGTATGGACAACACAGATATGTGTCTGTGCACAACAGATTATTTATTGATCAGCTCTTTCTAGCTGGTGAAGAAACAGTAGTGTGCTAAAGGGGCTCATAGCAGCTCATGGGAGCCCACTGGCCAGTTCAACCACTGATGGCTTGAAATCAGCCATGCCAGGAATACAGCATGGAAATTTGCAAACACTATAAATCAGGGCTTTTCTTTTCCAAGCACACTAGTAGCAAAAAAATAGGGTCATCCATATTCCTTTCCAGAAAGTATCATTAGGAGAAAGGAGGTTTACTTGACAGATCCTAAATTTTCTCACTCCCATGAAGAGTCCCCTAGAGTCGAAAATATACAATGTTAGACTTGCATGAGACCTTAGAGGAACCAAAGTCTGGGAATGAGAAGTGACTGCTCCAAGATCATGTACCATATTTTTCGATCCATAAGACGCACTCCCCCCCCCCACCCACCCCCCACCCCCCCGCCAAAGTGGAGGGAAAAGTGTGTGAGTCTTAGGGAGTGAATACTGCAAAGAGGAGTGCACGTTGGGGACCTTAATGATGCTGTGGGGAAGCCTGCAGCCAGATCAGAAAGCAGGGACTGCATGGAAGGAGAGCGGGTCCAGGCAGGTCAGGTGCGTCTTATGGAGTGAAAAATACAGTAAGTGGCCTGGATCAGGCAGAAAGTCTGAAGAAGAAACACTGAATTTTCTTACCTTTACTCATTGTTTTCTGGAAGTGAATGTAGTGTGTGATTATTCATGGGGGTATATTTTCCTCCCTCAAGGAAGCTCCTGCTGGTAAGACCAGATCACTCTTGTGTCAGAGCCCGGCTCATAAAATGCTATTAAGTGAATTACTGATGACCTAATTCCCAGCTGCAGGACACATTCCATTAAAGGCAGGCTGGCTGCCAAGTAGTGTCAGCGATGACTGGATGGCAGGAGTGATGGAAACCTTCCTGCCTTGGACGGCTGGGCCTCAGAGAGTGCAGTTTGCGGTGCGGGGGAGATGCTCTTATTCCCCCACATCAGTCCTGGGTCTTCTTCTGGGAACTGAATTCATCAGCTTCAAAGAGAATTTTCTTGAAATAGCAAAGATCACTATTACAGAAGCAACTAGATGTAGCGCCCACCTTATCATTAATATCTAGAATCATCAGCAGATATAACCACTATCTTCCCTAGCACCAACTTGCAAATGTTTTTGCCATCCACATCATTATTTCTTCCTTGCTTGTCTTTCCATTCTTTCACTTCCTTATGTTTCATTTTCTTTTATGTTTAAAGATTTATTTTATTGTTTGAGGGAATGGGGGAGAGGGAGAGGAGGGGAAGTGGCCAGAGCAGTCTCCATAGTTATACATCACTAGTTATCACATGGTTTCATTCCACACAGGGAGATGTGGGCCTTGCGGAGTGGGGAACCACATGGGAGGCAAGACCCTTCACTGCTGTTGCCATCTCAGAGGTTACCAGTTGCACCTCAGTTCAGCATATGGGTGTGCACAGGTTGGGGCCAGAAATCAAACTCCACACCTTGAAATTGCAAAGCAAGCACTGAACCGCTGAGCTATCCCAGCATCCCCGCATTTCCTTAAAGCACAATGAGCTCTTATGCCGTGACATGATGGAGAACAGTAAGAACAATATGGTCTATTTATTATTGTTGTTATTATTTTTAAGATTCACTTTTATTGTTTTTCAGAGAGACAGAGAAAGCAGGGGGAGGGCCCAGAGCAGTCCCCATAGTTGCACATCTTTAGTTTCGACATAGTTTCATTCCACAGGTGGGCGCAGAGCTGGGCATGGCGGGAACCGAGCTGGGGGCAAAACCTAAACTGGGATGGGAAGCACACCCCAGTTCAGCATATGGGTCCGCACAGGCCAGGGCCGGGCAGAGGACTTGATCTTTGAAACCCAGGGCTACAAATGCAAGCACACAACACGCTGAGCCATCCCGGCTTCCTATTTATTCTTAATTTACTTCATTATACCATAAATAGGAATAGGATAAGTATTTGTGGGGGAGAAATATCTTAAAATTAGACAAGTCCCGTGTGGATCATTTTATAGCTGATATTTACTTCTCTTAAAATTGGTACAAATGTTTAAAAAGATAAAGGACTTTGTAAAGCAACAATATAAATATAAAAAACAAAAAAAAATTCAAAGAAAAAATTCAAAGAAAATTGCAAAAGTATTAAAATTGTAAAGAAACTTTGGATTCATGTAGCTTTTACAAGTGTGGGAAATGATGTAGCAAAACTCACACTGGACTAGGAGTCAGGAAACCTGGGTATTGATGTTGGCTTCATCTCCACACAACTCTATTATTAGGCAGGTAACTCATCCCCTCCTGTCCCCTGCTTTCTCATCTCTGAAATGGAAAAGTAGACCGGATAATCACCAGAAATTTCAGTCTTTCAATCAGATTAGAGTAAACTGATAGGTCCTAACCAATTCATTACACGCTTAAGACATCTTGTTCTATTTAGTTTTTAATCTCTTGTTTCTCTACTTTATTCTTTTCCATCTTTCTTTTATTTATAACTCATTTTCTCCTTTGTGATTTTATGTCTGTACTGCCTTTGCAACTATTAGCAGTGCAAGTGGGCATGCCTTAAATTACTGAATTTATTTCTAGGCACGGTCATGTCATGTTGACTACCACTGCAAAGATATTCTAGAGAAGTGCATTGGACTGTATTTCAACGAATGATGTGCCTATGTGTCCATGAGTGTTTATTTAAAGTAAAGAAGCCAAGAGGTTTTATTCAATTATTCAGAAGCTTGGCAGAATGGCCTTTTTAAAGGAAGTAAATTAGGAGTCTAAAGATTATGCAGTGAATTATGTGACTAAGATTAAAAAATAAATAAAATAAGTAGACTCTTGGCATTGTGAGTTTTTAATTATTTATTTTTTCATCTGATAATTGTTAACATTCTACTACATTGCCAAAACTATGGGGAAATGCTTTTATTATAGGTTCAACTGAGACTAGGACCTAGAAAACAAATGCTTAGTAACTAATATCTCAATGACACAGAAACTATGGCCAGTTTGAGCACATATGGCTTTCTTTTTCTAAGAAATAATTACCTTCCTTTAATCCTCATATCTCTTAATATCTTCCATCTAAAGGATTAAAGCCAAGAATTAGCCTTTGGCTTCAACGTCTTTTTAATTTATTCCTGATTTTTTTCTAATTTTGTAATAAGAACTAGAAGGCTTATAACTGAACAGCATTCCTAAGCTCAGACCGAAAGTGATAAGTATTTCAAAAGTTTCTCCAACACTTGTGATGCTGTTACATTAGGGTGACCAGACGTCCCATTTTTGGCGGGACAGTCTGATTTTTAACAATTTGTCCTGCGTCCCACGGCGTTTTAAAAAAGTCCCGATTTTTGGAAAGAATGCACGACAAGCTAGGGAACAGCGGGAGAGAGACCAAATTTTTTATCAAGAACCCCCTTCCCTCCGGTCAATGGTGTCCCGCTTTACCAATGTTAAAATCTGGTCACTTTATCACCTCTCCATTCCTATACCATGACTCTGAAGAGAGGATCTGACACAGATAC
>PVKE010024511.1:0-23756 GCA_004027555.1 Craseonycteris thonglongyai | reverse complement strand
GGACCCGCGCCAACCTCACCTGCGCGCTCAGCAACCCCGTGGACCGCAAAGAGGCCACCAGGGACCTCGGGGACGTCTGCGCCTCTGGTGAGTGACACGGGCCAGGGCGCCGCGGTCCCGGGGCTCCGGGCTCAGGTCCCCGCCACGTCTGCGCCCCCCCCAGGGGGACCCCCACATCCATGGGGACCCCACACCCCTCGTCTGCTTGTTCTGCGCGCCCCCCCCAGGGGAACCCCCTCAGTGCCGTGGGGACCCCCACACCCCTCATGTGCTTGTGCTGCGCACCCCCTCCGCGCCCCGGCCCCCCACGCCCCGGCCCCCCACGCCCTCTGTCTCCCCTGGGCAGTGGGTGTCCCAGGTGCTCTCTGGCCTTGACCCTCCTCACTCTCTGTGACAGGCACCGGCCTCCGTGGATGGCCCCCTGTGCGCCTCCTGCCCAACATCCACCACGTGGTGCTGCTGGTGCTGCTGGTCGTGCTGGTCGTGGGAGCTGAGCTGTGCCCGTGGAAGGCGCGGGAGGAAGACAATGAGGAGGGTCCCATGCGGGTCCCCCCGGGGGCCCTGTCCTTGTGAGCTGCTCCAGGAGCCCCCGTGTCTCACAATCCTAGGGTGTCAGGGGACAGCGTCTGGAGATGAAGCATCTCAGCTCCGTCTACTGTAAGGCCGGGGCGCCGGGCCACCCCCCGAAGTTCCTGCAACTGGAAGGAGCCGCGAAGTCAGAGCCCCGGGCCCCTCCCAGCTCCGCTGCCCTGCGTCACTCGGACCCCTGTGCCCTCAGCACCCTGGTCACACGGGGTCCTGTCCCTTCCCCTGACCCCCCCCCCCCAAGCTGCCCTCCCCTCGGCCCCCTCACGGCTGCTGGATGAAACCCCTCCTGCCCCCCCCATCCCCAGTGAGGACCCACCAGAACGTACAGGTGGTGACGCTGCAGCCTCTGCCGTGTCACCGGCGTGTGTGTTCCCGAGAGCACACGCCCAGAGGGGCTGACCGTGTCCCGGGGCCCTGGCTGCTGACGTGGGGGTCACCCAGCTCCCTGGGAGCCGTGTCTAGTGGGCTCGGGAGCCTGGACCACCGCCCTCCTCCCTGTCACCCGGGCTGCTCATCTGGGGTGTCGCTCAGCCTCTCAGCCAGGTCCTCTCAGGTTTAACATGGCAAGAACGTCGGTGAGTGTGGGCCGCGTGGCGGACGCCTGTCCGATTTAAGAAGTGTGAGTGTGAGCGTGTGCGTGTGAGGCCCAGAATGATGGGGGGAGAAGCACGTGAGCACACGGCAGCGGTGATGCCTCGTCTGGCTGATGGAACAGAAAGAGGAAAGACTGGAGGCCACGCTGACGCACCCGCCCTCGGATCACCCGCTGAACCCGGACTCACTTCTGCCTGTTCTGAAAACTCACCGTCCTGTGACCCCGAGTCCTCTTCTCAGAGGCAACCGCTTCGCATTAAAGCTCCTGCTTTTCCTGTTTCCGGGGTTATTTCTAAGTCACTCTTCTGAGGCTATTTCTGGAGTTTGTAGACAGGCACAGGACCTGCCGGCTGCCTGCTGCTCTGGGCTTGGGGGGCTGGGCTCCCCGGTTGCCCGGGCCTCCCCTGCTCGGCCTTGGTTGCCCCCTTATATTTAAAACCCAAGCCAGGCAGCCCAGCTGCCACCTGTAGGTGGGGGATGGTGGGAGCTGTCCCTCTTGTGCTGGGCGTCCCCTAAACATCAGGGTGAGGAGGCCGCCTGGGGCTCTGGGCCCCACCCAAGCCGCCTCAGCTCTCTGCACACAGGGTGTTCGGGGTTTTTGGAAGGACCTTCTGGGGAAGAAACGCCAGCTCCCAACGGTTCCTGGATGGAGTTGGAGGTGGGCAGGCAGGTGGGGCTGGGCAGCACGTGCACGAACCTCCCAGGGGTCCCCCCGTTTCAGCCCCGTTCTCCCCACACCCTCCTTCCTACCTGGCCTCTCCGGGTTCAGGTCCCTGCGGGTTCCTCTGGGCACATGGGCCCCATCCCGTGCCAGCCCCCAGACCCCCCACCTGTCAGACGTGGCTGCACCTGGGGCTCAACAGGGTCATTACTCAAGTCCTGTGCCCAGGTCTCCACCCCAGAGATGCTGGCATAACGGGCCTGGGGGCCCCCTTGCCCCCCCCCCGTTGCGGACCCCCTGATCTGTTCCCTCCCTGTCCCCACCCTTTATGCTTCAAACAGAAGACATTCCGGTAGTTTCTGGGGGCTGTGGGAGGAGGCACATGCAGTTACCAGGTGCACAAACATCTAGGTGAAAGAGGGAGAGAAGAGGGAGGGCCCAGGGCAGTCTCCACGGTTGCACATCATTAGTTGTGACGTGGTTTCCTTCCACAAACGTGGATGTGGGGCCATGTGGGGCAGGAACCAGACTGGGGGCCTCCCGCATGGGAGGTGAGAACCTTCGCCTCCATCCCGGAGGGTACCAGTTGCACCGCAGTTCAGCACGGGGGTTTGCATGGGCAGGGCCGGGATTCGATCCCAGTACCTTGCATTTTCAGGCAAGTGCTCAGCCTGTTGAGCTACGCTGGCCTCCCCTGGCATTATTTTTAACAATGCTGTAAGGTTAATTTTTTTTTTCAGGGGAATAGAACAGTTTTTACAGATCTACCCGTTGTCACCTGGCAGAGTCTGGGTTAAGAATGAGGTAACTGTTGAGCTGCCAGCAAACACATGAATCACAACAGATGCGCACGAGCCAGGACTCTGTACAGTTAAAAAACCAAACAGCGCAGAACGTGACGTGGGCCCCAGCGTTTCCTGTGACGCCAACGTTAACGACTCAGTTTTCAGCACAACAGAAACTGGCCGTCATGTTACACTGAAGTTGCTGGTTTGAATATTAATTTGAATAACCACTGTTCTGTTTTACTGCTTTGTTCTTATTAACTTCATATAGGTGTCTTGGTTCATAATGTAAAAGTTACAAGCTGTCACAATATAAAAGACAGTCACACACAAGTTTCATGTTTTTATACCTTTAAGTTACATTATAACAAAAATAGTTTACATCAACGCTGGGGATTGGGGATTCTTTTCTTTAGAAATGTTTTTGGACTGTAACATAAAACAAATTATTACTGAATGATTACAAGAAGTGACGACAGAAGCGATCTTTTTAGTAAGCACAACACAAATACCAAATGACACAGTAAAGCATTAAAGAAACCCCAGGAGCATTGTATTTATGAATAATGGCGCAAAAAACCCCATTTGCGTCGCCCGTATTGCCTCTCTACACACAGTGGACCCCCTAGTATCTGGGGGCCTCTTGCCTTTTCCGGTCAGGAGCCACCCTTCTGAGTCCACACGGGTCACGAGCTGAGCCGTGAGAACCTGAAGGCTTGGGCCTTCTCGGGGGCCCCAGGACCCTCCCAACCCCAGGAAGGCATCTGAGCCCCAATCTCCCCGATGCAGGGGCTGCCTGGCTGTGAGTGCTCCCCACTGGGGTGCAGTGGGTCACAGGTCAGGGTCTGCTTTCTCATATGTGGATGTTAAGTGGGGGGGCGTCAGCCTGTCAGGTGAGGGGACTTTGCTGGGGAGCCCAGGGGCGTGGGCCACAAGGACCCAGCCTGATCTCGAGCAGGAATATCTGGGGGCCCCAGGGGAAAGGTGGGGGGCGGGAGCGCATGCCAAGGCCCCTCACCTTGTGGTCTAGCGGCTCCCCCGGGGCCCCGGGCTTGTCAGGTTGTCATAGATGGTGCAGTGCGGGTGGCTGCCGCCCTGCTCCCAATCCTTCTACAAGTCAAGCAGAGTTCGGGAGGGTCTCGGTCAGGAAGTGCGTCAGTCCAGCCGCCTCTCCTCCCAGCCACTTCCGAGGACGCCGGGGAGCGCCGCATCAGCACCCACCTCGGTCCCCAACACCTCGGTCCCCAACACCGCGGTCCCGGTGCCGCCTCTGCCTGCTCCCCGGGCCTGTCAGGGGGACTTGGGCTCTCTCCTTGCTGAGCTCCCCGGGCCCCTGTCAGGAGGTCTCGGCTCTCTCCTTGCTGAGCTCCCCGGGCCTGTCAGGGGGACTTGGGCTCTCTCCTTGCTGAGCTCCCCCCTCGATGCCCGAGAGCCCAGTTACCACCACTCCTGGCCTCCCTTCCCGGCTGTATTTTCTCCTCAGCGCTGCTCGTAGCTGAACTCTTCCCATGGCTCGATGATTTGCCCCTGGCTCGCTCTCCACCCCACAGCCCAGGACGCGCCTTCTGTGCGGCCCAGACCAGAACCCACGCCCCGGCCGGTTCGTGAAGCCCTTGAGGGCCCTGCCGGCTGAAGGGCTTTGAGCAGCTGCGCAGCAGGCGCTGAACGCCTCGTGTTATTTCGGGGACCCCTGTTTCACATTAAAAGAAACAGGCCCAGGGAGTTCATTTGGTCTCTCGGGCCGATCACAACATGAGTCGGTGGCAGTAGGGCCCGGTGGGTGTCACACCCGAGTCTCCAGCGTCTGCTCCTCACGCTGACGCCACCTCCTGCCCCTGCGTGTCCCCTGTGTCCTGGGAGGGAAGTCATTCCCCCGAGGGCAGGGCTGCATGTTGGGCAACGGCACCTGTGTGCTTCTCTCCCGGGAAGCCACATAGTGTCTCCCGCCCCCCAGTGGGGGTTCCTGGGACACGAGGGTTTGTGTCCGGAGTGAGCCCCTGGAGGCAGCGGAGACAGGAAGTCCTGTGAGGCAGGCACCGAGGCAGCGGGAACACGCACAGGGGCCCCGACTGGGAGTGAGGACGCCTTGTCCTGCTCCCCACGCTGCTCTGAGGCCCCTGACCCCCTTCCGGGGCCACTTCCCCTACTGTCAGCGGTGGGGGACCCGCCACGGGGTCTCCAAGGCCAATGACCCGGCCCCCGCCCTGTCAAAGGACCGGCGTCCACGGACGGACGGGGCTCCCCCAGGGGCATCTCCCCGGTGGGCGCAGTGACGGCCGAGTCCCCGCCAGACGCCGGTCATTGGCCCTTCCGCCGTCCTCCCCGGGGGGTCTGGTGCCACCACCGGGGGCGTCCGCGTGCGCTCCTCCCGCTGCGCCCGGTTCCCGGCACGCCGCGGGCACCCGAGCTGATGGGGGGGTGGTGGGCAGAGACCCCGACTTCCTGGGGCGCAGGGCCTCAGGCCTGCGGGGTCCCCTTAGACCTACCTTGGGGGGTCGCAGAAACGAGGGGTCCGCGTAGCAGAGGGCGGGGCTGCCGGGCCCGGGCCCCAGCGGGTCATCACCTTCCTCCGTGTCCAGGGCCTGCAGGGCAGCAGCTGCGGGGCGTGCAGCGCCACCTGCACGTGCGGGGGGCGGGGCTCAGTGAGCGCGGGGGCGGGGCCCACACACTGCCCCGCCCCACCCTCTGGGCATGCGCACAGCTCCGCCCTGCTCTCTACCCGGGCCTCAGGTTGGGGTGACCCGTGGGGGAGCGCGGGGACCCTGCCCGGCTTGGCCCCCCGCGCCAGGGTTCCCTCCATCCACTCTCCCCAGCCCCCAGCACGCCTCTCAGGGTCTCCCCAGCACCTGCCTTTCCTGGTCTTCCTCTTCTTCCTCATCCAGATCCACACTCCAACCCCCAGGAAGCCCGTCAGCAGGACCAGGAAGAGGAAGAGCAGAGACAGCGAGCTCTTCAGAGAACCTGGCACGGAAGCCGCTGTCAGACCTGCCTGTGAGGAGGTGGCGGGACCCCAGGCCTGGACCTCCCTCCTGGTCTCCCCGCACACTGCCCCCTGCCCGTTCCGCCTGCAGGCTGTGTGTCCCCTCTGCACGGGACACGCGCCACTCACCCCCTCAGCCTGCCGTTCCTTCCTGCGCTCAGGCTGCAGGAAGAGAACTACGTGCCAAGAGGGAGAGTCTGGAGCCAGCAGACCTGACAGGTTCTGCCCTGGGGCGGTGGGGCTTCTCACACTGTCACAAGAAAACTCCTAAACATCCCTCAAAGCCCCAGCCAGGTGGCCCTTCTCTGGCCGCCCTTCCCCGTGCCCGAGGCAGCGCAGCACTTTCTGCTTCGTGCAGGGCCGCAGGCTGTGTGCTGCTCAGCTCTTCATGCGCAGCTCCGGCGTCTGGACGCAGAGAGCGATGCTTCTTGGAGCTGTTTTCTAGTGGTTGTCCATATGGCACGCGTCAGACACGCACTGTTTGGACAACCTTACACGGGTCCAGATTGTAAGTCTCACCACAGACCAACCAGGTAGAGATTACTGTCCACCTTCCCGAAAAGGTTCCGAAAAGGTGCTGGTCCAGGGGCCCGCAGCCGGCTGGGGCGCATGGCCTGCTCACCTCCTTTCTCTCTGCCGCCCGCCCCCGCTCCTGGCACACAGTAGGCCCTCCGACCAGCTGTGAGGGCCGAGTGGTGGAGCCAGGAATGACAGGGAAGGGACACAGCTGGCTGGGGCAGTGCGGCTGGTGGCCCCTGCTCTGGGGGACTTGCTCCCACCCCTCAGCCCGCCCAGAGGGGCCCCTCTATTGGGTGAGCTGGGCCCCTCAGCCGAGGGGGAAGGGTGGCAACCGGCTGTGGTGGCCACAGAGCTCTCGGGTGGCCTGGCTGTGGTTGGTGAGCTCCGGGGGGCAGCCATTCTCAGAAACGGTGTCTGGTGTGTGGGGACGAGGGCCTTCCAGGGTCCTGCAGGCCCTGCCTGGCTTCTGGGGACTAACTCAGCTGCCTGCTGGTGGTCACCACCCTCCTGGGGGTCACACTCACTGCTCCAGGAACAGATGCTGCTCATGTGTAAGGTGGTGTTCTTCTGGTCTGCGGGGTTTCTGACAGTGCAGGTGAGGTGGCCGTGCGACTGGTCCCGCAGCAGGCTTAGGCTTAGCGTCTTGGAGCCGGGGGCTGGCCACAGGGGTCCCCTTGGCATGGGCTCCCCGGGGAGGTCCTCGCTCAGCCAGTCCACGGTGAGGTTCCCGGTGGTCCCTGGGCTGCCACACTGCAGGCTGACGTTGCACCACTCCCATGTGTTGGACAGAGACTGGACCTGAATCTGGGCATGTGGGATGGGCTCTGGGATGAAAGGGAGAGAGGAGGAGGCTGAGCTTCAGGAGTGGAGGCCCCCAGCAGGATGTCACCCGCTCCCTTGGGCGCGGCACCCAAATCCAGACCTGGGGCTGGGGCCTGCGCCCCAAGCCCAGCAGGTTCTGATGTTCAGCCCAGGACCCCTGCTTGAGGCCCCCCCACCCTTGCTCAGTTAAGTCTGGATGATCCAGTAATTATGGTAATTACATGTCTGCATAGGATAATCCCGTGCGATTTCACATGTATATACATGTAACAAACACAGCATGGGAGGGGTTGAGACAACCATGGGAAAACATGTTACAGTACTTTTGTTCAGAAAGGAAAGAAAAACCAATGATCTTTAATTGCTGAAGTAAAAACAAGTTTAGTAACCAGTAGGATAAAAAAAAAAAGTAGTACAAGATTGTGTAACTTCCAAACCACCAGACAACTCTATGCATGAAACAAAAGGCAAGAAAAATGATAAAATGAGATGTCAGGAGGAAGTTTGTACATGAAAAAACTGAAATGCATCTGAATGCATCATATCCTATTAAAAAGTCAAGGTTTGGGAGGGCTCAGCGGGTTAAGCACTCACTGTGTGGCCCCAGAGACCGAGGATTGAATTCCAGCCCGTTTGGACCCATATGCTGAACTGGGGTGAGCTTCCCACGCAGGAGGCCCCCAGCCTAGTTCCCATTCTGCACGGCCCCTGCCCACGTGTGGAACGAAACCATGTTGAAAACTGATGATGTACAGCTATGGAGACTGCTCTGGGCCCTCCCCCTTCTCTCTGTCTCTGTCAAAAATAAAATAAATCTTAAAAAAAAAAAAGGAGTCAAAGCTTGGATTCAGTAAAGCCAGCTGTCTGACATGCACATTACCCAATGAAACAGATGAAAAAGGTGGAAAACGACCGGCAAGGAAACTGTCATGAAAATGATGGCACAGGTGGCTGGAGGCCCTAGAGACCAAGTTTGATTTGAGAGAAAACGTTAGGTGGGTCAAACACAGGTAGGTTAGAATACTACACACCTAACGCCATGAGCTGGAACCATGTCAGTGTCCTAAAGAGGAAACAAAACAAAATGAAAACCAGGGCACTCCTGGAAGTTCGAGGGTGATCAGACTTGCCGGCACCCCAGTGGGTTATTTCGTGGAACCAGAGGAGGGGGAAGGTGTCCGGCGTGTAAACCAGACATGAGAGGCCCCGTGACCCCCGACAGGTGGCTGGCTCCCCAGTCCCACACCCCTCTGTCCTTGCCTGCATCTCAGGCAGCCCCTAGTCAGCCAGATTCTCATTTTCAGCCTTCCTGAGTGGCGTTGGTTCTGACCAGTGAGGTGAGAAGGCTGCTGCTGGTGGGAGGGAAGGGTAGTGCCCCCAAATGAGAAAGGCCCTCCCCACCCTTCTCACCTCCACAACCTTATCGGAATATATTGTCTGTGGCAACAGCCACCTCGGATGAGGCTGCAAACTGGAAGACGAAGGCCTTGGGGCCGAGGACGGCAGGGCAGATGGAACAAGCCGTGGTCCCCAGCCACCACGCCGAGCCCGTGGGCCAGCGCCAGCCAATGTGATTGCGTGGCCTTTCGTTTCGTGAGAAAAACCCACACTTGCTTTGAGCCTGTGAACGTCCAGCGACATGCTAACTGCAGACACACTCCTAACTTCTGTGCACAGACAAGAAAAGGAAAAAAAAAGGGAAAGGGGTTCACTAGGGAAAGTCACAAGTGTGAGAAACGGCAGGCGTGTTTCTGCAGGTATCCTGCGGATGCTGCTTACTGCTCCAGGGTTAAAGGGGTGCTTCGTGGGGGCTCTCGGGAGCTGTGTCAATCACCGGAGGAGAGTGGGCGTGCCCCATTATCTGGCAGGGAGCCAGGCCTGCAGGGTTTAATTGGGGTCCAGCTGGTCTCAGGTAAAGGACACCAGCTGGCTGCTCTTCTGCTTTCTCTGGCAACGCTGGCTCCAACCTGGTGCCAATGATGGTCAACCACGGGTCACAGGGGAAACCCAGGTCCCTGCCAAGCACTCAAGTGTTTTTGGCACGATCAATAACAGTCCTTCCCTCTAATTGTTTCCAGGAAAGTCCCTTTGCTCTCTGGTTGTGAGCATCCAAGCAGAAGAGGGTGGAGGCCTGGAGGGCCCCCTTGCTTGTTCCCAGGGGAGGGTGTGGCCTGTCACGGGCCTGGGAGCCCAGGGGACAGGGCTGGATCTCCTGCACCTTCTACTTAGGTCCAGCACTTTGTTACCAGGCCTCCCTGGTGGGACATCAGATCAATGGGTCTGAAAGCATTTTCCCTGTGGACCAGTTCTAACATCCCAGCTCCCTCTGGATGTTTCTTCTCCCTCTTTTCTGATATTCACTTTTGTTGTTTCTGTTTTGCTGACTTTTTGGGGTCACTGAAGAATTTTTCAATCAGTTTTTTTTTTTTTTTGACAGAGAGACAGACAGACAGAGAGAAGGGGGAGGGCCCAGAACCGTCTCCATAGTTGTACATCATTAGTTTTTAATACAGTTTTACTCCACACATGGGTGTGGGGCTGCGCAGGGCGGGAACCGGGCCGGGGGCCTCCTGAATGGGAGGCGAGAAACTTCATGGCCATCCCAGCAGTTACCAGTTGTGCTGCAGTTCAGCATGTGGGTTTGCACGGGTGGGGCCGGGATTCAATTCCTGGACCTCACAGTTATGAGGCAGGTGCTCAACCTGCTGAGCTAACCTGACATCCCCTTCAATCACTTTTTGAACCAATCAATTAAGGACATTCTGGTATCACTGTGTATGCCCAATAATCGGTGCTGTAGTATTTTGCAACTGAAGAAAGTTTTCTTTTTATCCTTTTAGGTGGCTCCCTCCCCCACCATTTCATGTGCATTTTATACCTTTAATGAATTTTTAGCTAGTTTTTCCTAAGATATAACCTTTAAAATAGAACTCTATTCTTAGAGCATCAGAAGAGATGCACCACCCCCTAGAAAGATTTTGGGGCTTTTTTTTTTGCTTGATCTTAAGGCTGACTTATGTGGTTGTCAGGACGCCAGGTGACCTTACCATATAAACAGAGCCTAAAGGCTTCCTCCTCCAATTTTCCTGACTCGAACTTGATTTTTGCCCTATACACGCCCCTCATGTCCATCGTGGCGTTCTCGATGCGCAGGAGGGTGGCATTGAGCTGGAGCTGGGACTTGAAGTTCTGGTCAAGTTGGTACCAGTTGGCAGCGACAGAGTCCCGGGGCCTCCAGGTCACCAGCAGCTGCTCTGTCTTATTCTTACCCTGAGGCACCCAGCTCCACTCGATCTCTCGGATGGCAGGAGACAGGTGTGTGCTCAGCGGCAGCTGGATGGTCGCCCCCACCGTCCTCACCAACCTGCAGAAAGCGTGCGCGTCCTCCACCGCGTGGGGGTCCCGTAAGGAATTAGCTGGGGGGGGGGGGAGGAGACACAAGCATAAGAAACATCACACTGTGCCTGCTACCTGCCTCCTCACACCGACGGTGTATCCACAGGAAGGAGAGCTATTATCTCCATTGTCACCAACAAGGAAACAGGGCACAGAAGCGACTCCCTTGAGCAGAACGGGCAGCGGGGAGCCAAGTACGAGCCTGTGACCCTCCCAGATTCCTGTCCTCCTCACCTCCCCCTTCCAGCCTGCACCAAACACGGCCTTTTTTTTTTTTTGGCCTTATTTTGTTATTTATTTATTTTTGACAGAGAGAGAGATACAGAGACAGAGAGAGAACTGAACTGGGGGAGCTCCCAGCTCAGCATATGGTTCCACACGGGCCGAGGCCGGGATTCGATCCCAGGTCCCCAGCGCTGCAAAGTGAGCGCTTAACCCACTGAGACATCCCAGCTTCCCCTTTGGCCTTATTTTGGGGAAAAGAAACTGAAACTATTAGGGCTGGTGAATAATGAGCCGTTTCCCTTTGTTTGGTATAAACCAGAAGAAACCGGGCCAGCGTTCTCCGCCGCCTGTTTTCTCTCGGTCTCCCACCGCCGTGGGGCATCTGGCTCCTCACGTCTGTGAAATTGCTTTTGACTGAGTCACGGATAATCCCCTAAAAGGAGCACATCCACCATCATGGAGGAATCTACCTGGCCGGGCTCCCTCCCCTGCCCCCCTCCCTCCCCCCGTGACAGGACCCCCTCCCCCACCTCGTGACGACCCTCCCCCACCCTATGGCATTTCACAGGGGACTCTTCCCTCTTTCTTAAAACGACTTCTCTGCTAAGTTTACCCCTTTGGGCCTTCACCCCACAAGTGCCCGGGGAGCTGGGCACCATCAAGGTCACGGGGCGCAGTGGCTCACAGGCCTACCGGGTGTCCGCCCCCACGGCGCTCACACTCTAAGGAGGAAGCCGGCCGAGCGGGCGCATGGACGCCCCAGGGCTCCGGAGAACGCGAAGTGAACGCAGCGCGGACCTCACATCGGTTTCCGGCGTCAGAACGTCCGTCCCACGACGTCGGGCTTTTTCGCCGGAAGTCGCAGAGCGCCCCCCTCCCTCTGCGGCCACGGTAACGCTTTCCCAGCCTGCTTTGCAGCTGAGCGGGCACGTGACCCGAGCTCCTCCAATCAGGTGCCGGCGCCCCGGATTTTTGCGACACCCGCTGCGCTGCTGACAATGGCGGAGGCCACGTGCAGTTTGGCGCCTGAGGCCCAGGGGCGGCGGGTCTGGGCCAGCACGAGCCCCGAGGCAGCGGGGTTGGGGTGTGCGCGGGGCTGTCCGTGCCCGGATCTTGCAGTCGGTTCAGAGAGAGGAGGGAGGTGGAGGGGTTGGGGAGACGCGGAGAGATGGAGGGGGGATCTGAGGCCTGACACGGGGCGCTGAGGGTGATGTCAGAGGGAAGAAAGAGGAGACTCGGGTGGGGTGCTGGGATAGCTCTGCGCTTGTGAGGCCCCGGCCGGTGCAAACCCTTATGCTGAGCTGTGCGCTACGCGTACCCGTGGGGATGGCGGGGAAGGTCCTGGAGGTGCCCCCTGCTCCCCGCCCTGCGCGGCCCCTGCCCGTCTGTGTGAACAAAACCATGTTGAAACCTGATGACGTGCAACTACGGAGACGGCTCTGGGCCCTCCCCCTTCTCTCTGTCTCTGTCAAAAACAATAAAATAAATCTTAAAAAAATAAAGTAGGGGACGCCGGGATGGCTCAGCTGGTTAAGTGCACGCTTTGCAGCCCCAGAGCCCGAGGATCGAATCCCGGCCCCGGCCCATGTGGACCCACACGCTGAACTGGGCTGTGCCCCCGGTTCAGTTCTTGCCGGGACCTATGTGGGAGGCTCCTGGCCCAGTTCCTGCCCTGCGCAGCCCTGTGCCCACCTGTGGAGTGAAACTATATGGAAAACTAATGTCAACTATGGAGACGGCTCTGGGCCCTCCCCCTTCTCTCTGTCTCTCTGTCAAAAAACAATAAAAGTAAATTAAAAAAAAGTGGGCAGAGGACCTGAATAGACATCTCTCCAAAGAGGACACATGAAAAGATACTCAAGGTCACTCATCATTGGGACAGTGTGACACTTCCCATCTGTGAGGACAGGTGCAAATGGACATCCATATCATTTCCCTTGCAAACTTCTAAGGAACTAAAACTGAATAGAACAATAGAGCGTAGTCTCCAGGTGTTTTAAAAATTGTCGTTTTACATCCAGGGCCGGAGAGCTCTCCAGTTCTGTCAGCTGAGGTTCAGAATGAGGAAGTGTTAATCATAAACCCAGTCTTGCCGGGACCTGCTTCCATCCAAGATGTGTTTATGACAAAGACAAAGGCTCTTTGTTTTGTTACCAGGTAAGAGAAAACACACACAGTGGTCGGGCCCCAGCCTTCTCCCTGCTCATACAAGGCTCCATGCAGCCTGGGCCCGGCTGCTTGCTTCTGCTTCAATGTCCAGGAAGGACTTCCTGACCTCAGTGGTGGCTGGGCGACCACAGAGAGAGAGAGACACACACACACAGAGACACAGAGAGAGAGAGACACACACACACACACACACACGCACGCTTCCTGTGCTCTGTACTCCGCTGCTCACACAGTTCTCTGCGAGTGAAGGCAGATGCTCAGAGCAGCACAGTGGATGAGTTCAGGCAGGAGAGGGGCCCACCTACACGTGCGTGCATGTCCAGAAACGAGCCCAGGGTGGCTGAACGGATAAGAGAATGAGACCCTTACGCCTGCTGCCTGTAAGAGACCAACTTCAGGTCAAAAGACACGCAGGCTGAACGCAAAGGGAGGGAGAAAGGTATGTTATGAAAATGGAAATGAAAAAAAGGAAAGCTGGGGTAAGTCATACTTATTCTAGACAAAACAGACTTAAAGGCTACAAGAGACACAGAAGGACCCAGTCATCCCACTTCTGGGTCTTTATCTGAAGAAACCCCAAACACTAACTGGAAAAGACGTGTGTATCCACATGTTCGTCGCATCCTGGTCTGCAGTGGCCCCGACGCAGAGGCAGCCTGGTGCGCTCTGATGGATGAGCGGATAAAGAGAAGGTGGTGTGATTACACAGCAGAACACTGCTGGGCTAATAAAATCTTACCATCGGCCACCATCTGGGTGGCCCCAGAGGTCTTGTGCTGAGTGGACTAAGTCAGACAGGGAAAGACAAATGTCACTCGATCTCACTTATGTGTGGAATCTCGAGAACAGGACAAATAAACAGACACATTGGGAAGAAGCTCGTAGATCCAGAGAGCACTTTGATGGTTGCCCGATTGTGGGGGCGGGGCTGGGAGCTGAGGATGAAGAGGTACAAGTTTGTAGTCACCAAGGAGTCCTGGGGATGCATGGCAGAGAGCGTACAGTCAGTGATAGAGAATAGAGTCACTATGTGGTAATAACTGTGGTGTCAGGAGGGCACTGGATTTATCAGGGTGGCCACTTTGTAAGTCATAGAAAGGTCCAACCACTATGCTGTACCCCTGAAATTAATATTGTGTATTGCCTGCAATGGAAAAATTAAACAGGGAAGCCGGGATGGCTCAGTGGGTTAAGCACTTGCTTTGCAGCCCTGGGGACTGAGGATTGAATCCTGTCCCTGGCCTGTGCGAACCCACGTGCTGAGCTGGGGTGAGCTTCCCATGCGGGAGGCCCGGGCCCAGTTCCCGCCCTGCACGGCCCCCGCCCACCTGTGTGGAACGAAACCATGTTGAAAGCTGATGACGTACAACTATGGAGACGCTCTGGGCCCTCACCCTTCTCTCTCTTTCTGTCTCTGTCAAAACCAATACAATTAATCTTAAAGAAAAGAAAAACAATATTAAACAAGTAAAAGCCCCCCAATAATACATGACAATGCCTGTTGCACTGTCGCATCATCCTACCAAGTATTCACATAAGAAAAAGCTGTTAATTCGATAGGCAAAATGACATCCAGTTTTCTCAATGTCTTTTTACCTGTGGGATGAGGATCTTTGCTGCCCATCGGTCTTACACGTTTCTGTCCGTATCGGTTGCGCGCTTGTCCACGAGGGTGGCCGAGTTTATTGATTTGTGAGGGGAGGTGACTTTTTAAAAGCTGGCTGCGGTGTTCGCGGCCATGTAGGAGGTGGAGGGGTGTGGGGAACGTATAGACTAGTGGCTGTTACCACAACCCTCTCGGGAAGCCTTCTCTGTGTTTCCACTGGTAGATTATGATAAAGCTGCTGATTATGACACAAGAAAACTGTACCGATTGTCCTGTGACGCTATTTGTGCGCGTTTCACCAAGAAGCGTGTAAGCGGGAATTGCAGCGCAGGCCCAGCGAACGCCGTCTCTCTCCAGGCCGACCAGATGCACCCTTTGAAACGGGACAGGGCCGTTGTTTCCTGCCCCGTGACAGATGGTTGGTGTCCTCGGCCTGACCCTGACCCTGCGTCGGACACTGGTTTGGGGGCGCAGGGTTTCATTTCCTCTCCCAAGTGACAGCTCTGTTAGGTATTAGTCTGTTTTCCAGGGGAGGGATGGAAAGCTCAGAATGTAAAGCCACTGGAACCTGTAACTGGGTGAAACCTGATGGCCCGTATGTGGCAGAACCGGAACCGGCGACCCAGCGGGGCTGTCGGCGTGGCTCAGCCCCTCTTTGTACCACAAGGAAGTTTGCAGGATGTGCGGCAAACACCCGGCAGGCAGGGACCTGGGTAAACAGGAGGCTGGATCTGCAGCCCAGCCATCCGGGGGCCCCCGCGGAGAGCGAGCTAAGGGACCCGCTGGGAAGGGCAACCAGACGGGGCCTGCAGGAGGGACAGCCTCCCCCACACCGCTCGCCTCGCCCACCTCCTCCACCTCTGCAGACGGGTCCACAAATCAGCTCCCCTCCCGACAGGCCACAGAGGCCGCCCTGCCCCCACCCCCCTCACCACACGTGCCCCCCTCAGCGTGGGCCTGGAAGAAACAAGCAGCCAGCAGGCTGGGGACCACCCAGGGAATGGAGCAAGGGAGGGCCGCAGGGCTGCTCGGACCAAACTGAAAGCGGTGGCTGCTGCGTTGTGTGACTGCCGCCCCGGGCCAGCGGGCATCAGCACACGGGTGGGGAGCTGTCGGCGCTGGGGACCCACCCAGGGGACCCACCCAGCCCCTTCCTCTCCTCCCTCAACTGCCCAGGACGCCCAAGGAACTCCAGGAACTCCTGTGCGGCACGCCCTGGCCAGCCCCTGCCCTGCTCACCCCCGACGCCTCAGCTTCTCTGCCGGGACCCCGTCGCTTCTGTCTGTTACTCACTGAGGCTGAGGCTGATCTGCAGCAGCATGATCTTCGCAGAAAAGCAGCAGCTGCAGGAGGCCACCATGGTTGTCCCGAGACAAAGACAGGGGTGGAGGCTCCACCCCTTCCAGCCCATGGCTGTTGACAGTGATGGCCTCTAGCTCTCTCTCTCTCTCACACACACACACACACACGTTTGAAAAATAAGAGGTTTTTGTTTTTCCGCCCAAAAGGACAAGCCGTGTGTGATATACAGCTTGGAGAACGTGGGAAACGGTGAGGTGTGGGGACAGAACAGGGGACACGTGCACCTACAGCAACGAGGGGCTATGTCTGAAGTGGCCACAGAAGGTGGAGGCTGGATCCGCATTCACCACCCACACTGAGACGGAGTGGAGGCAGCAACGCACTAGTTATGGGCATATTAGGTGAGACAGGCAGAGGAGAGCAAGACAGAGCACTGGCCTCCCCACCTGAAGAGTGTTTCCAAGGCGCAGGGAAACCGAGGCAGCACCTTGGCTTCGGGGGTGGCCGGCTGGTGAGTGTCCTTGTCCGAGAGTTCCGATGAGGGCTCATTGGGCTATTTCTTTTTTAAGATTTATTTTATTGTTTTTGACAGAGACAGGCAGACAGACGGAGAGAAGGGGGAGGGCCCAGAGCAGGCTCTGTAGTTGCACGTCACCAGTTTTCATTCCACACTGGTTTTCAATGTGAAAATACAACGTGGAAACCGTTCTTGGAGTCACTTCTAAACTGAACTTCTCTCATCCTCACGCATCAGGAGGACGTCTACGGTGGTCAGCACTTACTTTCTTTCCTTCACGCGTAGGAACGCCACCATTTCTGGGATTTGACATTTTCTGCGCTCGAGAAGGACTGTGTTTTGTAAGTGGAAAAACCACCACAAAAAACACAGTGCTCTCAACAGAATGGCACCGTTTGTTTCTGAAGACTGTTGGTGTCCCAGGGCGATGCAGAAGTCACAATAAAAGTGAGACGTTTCACTGCAAACTGTGGGGGTGAGGTCAGGGCGGTAGGTGACCCGTGAGTTATTTTCGGGTCCGCGCTGCAGCCCCCCCCCCCCCCGGCGCTGCCGGCGATGAGGCTTGGGGCCCACAGGAAATGGGTTAAAATAGAGGAAACCTCATAGAAGCAGCCTACATGTCCCCTGCTTGAAATTTTGAACTCAGAAACTCAAACTCACCAAGAAAAACTCAAGAAGCCCTCAGCCCGGGTCCCTCCTGCTCTTCCTAAGAACTCAGACTCTACACGCAGGTCACCCAAGGGCTGAGCTGAGGTCGCGTGAAGCCCCTGCAGATGCATGAAGATGCCATGTGGTCCGTGGATCTGTGTGTCTCAGGTTTATAGCTTGTAATGCTGGCGGAGTGGATGCTTTAAAGTGTATAAGGCGGGGGAGCCGGGATGGCTCAGTGGGTTAAGCGCTCACTTTGCAGCGCCGGGGACCGAGGATCGAATCCCGGCCCCGGCCCGTGCGGACCCATGTGCTGAACTGGGGAGTGCCCTCAGTTCAGTTCTCTCTCTGTCTCTGTATCTCTCTCTCTGTCAAAAATAAATAAAAATATATTTTAAAGTGTACAAGGCACACTGAATGCAGGCGAGTGGCTGTGTGCCGGCCATGTGTCTAACTCGCCTTTGCACACTCGATGTCCTTGTTCTCTCTCCCTCCCGGTGACCCTGGGGGTGAGTGGCCTACTTCAGGGTTACTCTGCTTTGGTTACCGGGATGAGGTCCCGCTGCAGGCCGTCCATCTGCCAAAAATCCAGACACAGTCGCTGGAAAGACAAGCAGGTGTGTTTAGAACCCTGACATCTGGGGACTGGGGTTCACCCCGTTCCCCAAAGGCCATGGCCCCGTTCTTAGGACACCCAGACGGTGTTGTAGGTGCGTAGGAAGAAGCAGAACAAAGATGGGGGAATGGGCGGGGTGGGGGCGGGTGGAAGCAGTCATGTGACTCGTCCGGGAGGCCGTCTCCTGGGGGGCCCATAGGGTAAGGTGACCAGATGTTAACATGATAAAGTGGGACACCACTGACCGGTGTGGAGGGGGTTCTTGATGAGAAATTGGGTCTATCTCCCGCCGTTCCCTAGCTTGTCATGCATTCTTTCCAAAAATTGGGACTTTTTTTAAACGCCGCGGGACGCGGGACAAATTGTTAAAAATTGGACTGTCCCGCCCAAAGCGGGACGTCTGGTCACCTTACCGTAGGGTCCGAGATGGTTCTGTCACACGTGGCCTTAGGGGTGACTCATAGGCTATCGGACTGGGAATCTGGGGGCAGGTGACCGCATGGCTGGGCTGACTAGTTTCTCCTGATATCCTGGATTCAGCAGGAACGTGCAGAGCCCCGGGGGTGGGGGGTGGGGATGGGGGGAGAACAGGGTGACTGAGGCAGGAGGGGGCGGGGCCGAGGTGAGACGCGGGCTGTAAATAGTTTTAAGCTAAATCACACTGTGCAACAGAACTAAACGTAGAGCATTCCATCCTGGAACTAGAAAACGCTCTCTCACACCTTGGTGCTCGACCGCTTTAAACGTCACCCAATGTGCTCGATGCATTTTGACAGGAAAAGTTGGTCCCCAGAACACGTCATTTGGCGCTGGCCGTGCCTCCCAGAACCGATTATTCGAGAGTACCCAGCTTAGGCTGACCACACATCCCGCTTTAAACGGGGCAGAGGGGAAGCCGGGATGGCTCAGTGGGTTAAGCGCTCGCTTTGCAGCCCTGGAGCCCAAGGATCGAATCCCGGCCCCGGCCCATGTGGACCCACATGCTGAGCTGGGCTGTGCCCCCAGTTCAGTTCTTGCTGGGGCCTATGTGGGAGGCTCCCGGCCCAGTTCCTGCCCTGCGCAGCCCCGCACCCACCTGTGTGGAAGGAAACCATGCCAAAAACAGATGATGTACAACTATGGATACTGCTCTGGGCCCTCCCCCTTCTCTCTGTGTCAAAAACAATAAAAATAAAAAATAAATCTTTAAATGGGGCAGAAAGCAGTGGTCCTGTCCTGCCTCAGATGGGATGTCTGGTCGGCCTGCTGACACCTTGAATTCAGCCCAGTGAGACCAGGCTGAACCTAGGGACATTGAGATGCTACCTTATTCCTCTGCTTTAAAGGAATGTTAGGATAAAACCAATGTCTGTGAGAGATACGCTCCACTGTTAACAAGACAGCACTAACCACAATGACCCGGCTTGGTTTTGTGTCCAGAAAACCAAATTGTAGGGAAGAACTGCAGGGTGGGGGGCTCAGTCTATGAGGCATCAGGGTCCCAGGCTTCTTGTATTTTCCTGATCCTTAGTGTGTGGCCTCCATCCTCAAGGTCAGAAAATGGCTGCTGGAGCTCCTGCCATCGCGGACAACATCCAGACCACAGAAAGAAGAAAACACGCGGCCTTGAGTGTTTTCCCTCAAGGCCCACCCAGTGACTTCTCCTCACATCTCACTGGTTCTGTCTGTCTTAGGACAGGGGAGTCTGGGAAATGTAGTTTTCACTTAGGCACATCACTACCACCAAATACATCGTTGGGAAGGCAGAGGAGAGACATTGGGTGGGCAACCAGCGGTTTTGACTGCAGAACCCTTGAGCGCCTCCCTGTGAGCACAGATACATGGCTTTCCTCCCGGGAAGATAAATTCCTAGAAGTAGCATTTCGAGATCAAAGCACCTGATGCATTACGTACTGTCACTGATATCCTCACGACAGGTCACACGCGTCCCCATGTTTCCACATGGTCCCCATTATCTTTTTTTCCGTAATAAAATGTTTGAATATATAAATGCTTAGGGGTACTCACACACACACACACACAGTGACATAGTCTGATACCCTGGTTACTGGGAAAGCTACAAACTGAGACTAATACAGATGCATTGTCACCGAGACAGATACTGTGAGTAGCTAGCTCCCCGCACTGGGCTCCTGATTGTGCAGTCAGTCCTTACATCGCATTTTTTTAATTGTTAAATGGATTGGGGTGACGTTGGTTGGTAACCGTGATCGAGTTGCCAGGTGTACAGCTGTACATGACATTGTCACCCCTAGTCACTTCTTTGTCTCTGCGACAGAGGAAAAATGGCATCTTGCGTCCATTTTTGTCCCTCATGATGCGTGACTTGGAGCATCTTTTCAGAAGTGAACCGACTGGGTTCACAAGCATGAGTCGTCCAGGAAAAAGACGTCCTCTTATCTCCTGTCACAACTGCCCAGGACCGGAGGGGGGAGGCAGGAATGTCCAGCAAGCCCCCACGGGGCAGGTTCTGCGACACGCCCGAGGGAGCCGGGAGGGAGATGTTACATTTTATTCTGGACACAGTAACATTTACAGGAGGAAGAAAAAGGCCAAGGGAAATGCTTGCTAATCAGCCTGGAGGGATGAAGGAGGGGCAGGCAGGGAGGGAGAAGTGGCTGTTTATGAGTTTCGGGAATTCTGGATTTAGTTCCCATAAAAGGCCCTGTCAGGGGGAGGAATGTCCTGGTTGATTCCTGAGGTTACACACCCACCCAACCCAAATATCCAGACAGTTTCAGAGCTTCAGCCCAACACAGAAACCTGCCAGGCTCCACCCACGAGCCGCACGCTCGTCAATGGGTAACACGCCAGCCAAGCCCACGCGGTTCTGTGGCTGTGGGAATGCTCACCGTGAAAGTCACGTGTGCAAAAGTGGAGCACATGGGGAAGCCGGGAGGGCTCAGCAGGTTAAGCGCTCGCTTTGCAGCCCTGGGATCTGAGGATCGAATCCCGGCCCCGGCCCGTGTGGATCCATATGCTGAACTGGGGTGAGCTTCCCATGCGGGAGGCCCCCCGCCCACCTGTGTGGAACGAAACCATGTTGAAAACTGATGACGTACAACTACGGAGACTGCTCTGGGCCCTCCCCCTTCTCTCTGTCTCTGTGTCAAAAACAATAAAATAAATCTTAAACATTTTTTGTTTATTGGTATTTTACTTATTTATTTTAATTGGTTTTGACAGAGAGAGAGAGAGACAGAGACAGAGGGAGAACTGAACTGGGGGCACTCCCCAGTTCAGCACATGGGTCCACACGGGCCGGGGCTGGGACTCGATCCCCGGTCCCCGGCGCTGCAAAGCGAGCGCTTAACCCACTGAGCCATCCCAGCTTCCCCTAAAATAAATCTTAAAAAAAAAAAAGTGCAGCAGAAGCTTTGGGACACAGCGAGGGCCTTGTCACCGCTGCAGCCACTGGGTGGGCTGGCTGTAAAGCCCAGGATGGGGTGGGACCGCACCGTGAGTTTCCTTCCGATCTGACGTTCCTGGATTCCAGGAAACTCTCTTTGGCCAAATCACAGAGGGTGACGCTGGGCCCCAAGGGCCCAGTCTTTCCGGAACCGTCTGGTGGAGTAGAGGACCTGGCTGAGAGGCTGAGGGGCCCAGGTGGCCGGGCTGGGTCAGGCCTTCCTACAAGTCCTGTCCCGGCCCCGAAGAGCTGAGGGTGGGTTCCTGAGATGCCAACCCCAGCGCGGGCTTCTCCGGGTCACTGCTGGGAAATGGCTGGCGGGGAGTGACCTTCCCACTCCTGGGAGGCGCTGAGGTCAAGGTGCTGGCTGGCTGGCACAGGTGACAAGGAGGAGGGCGGTGGTCCAGGCTCCTGAGCCCACTAGACACGGCCCCCAGGGAGCTGGGTGCCGCCCACCACGACGCCCCCAGTGACCCCCACATCAGCAGCCAGGGCCCCTGGGAACAGTCAGCCCCTCTGGGCGTGTGCTCTCGAGAAGACACATGCCGGTGACACACAGCAGAGACTGCAGCGTCACCACCTGTACGTTCTGGGGGGTCCTCACTGGGGATGGGGGGGCAGGAAGGGGGCTCGTCCAGCAGCCGTGAGGGGACCGAGGGGAGGGCAGCTTGGCGGGGGGGGGGGGGTGCCAGGGGAAGGGACAGGACCCCGTGTGACCAGGGTGCTGAGAGCACAGGGGTCTGAGTGACGCAGGGCAGAGGAGCTGGGAGAGGCCCGGGGCTCTGACTTTGTGGCTCCTTCCAGTTACAGGAACTTCGGGGGGTGGCCGGGCGGCCCGGCCTCACAGTAGACGGAGCTGAGATGCTTCATCTCCTCCAGACGCTGTCCCCTGACACCCTAGGATTGAGAGACATGGGGGCTCCTGGAGCAGCTCACAAGGACAGGGGCCCCTGGGGGGACCCGCGATGCTGCCAGGCTATGCGTGGCTTTGGCCACGGTGACCAGCATCGCAGCGGAGTCCAAGGAGAGGCGAAGAGGCAGGTCAAGCCCCCGCTCACCAGGACCCCACACTGACCTACCTGCAAGCTGCGGTGGTCGAGGACCGCGTACTGGACGTCACCCTCCTGTGCCCGACCCGGCTGCGGCCCTGCACCTGTGTCACACGCGATGTCGAGTTGGACTCTGAGCCTGAGATGCCAGCACCCTCCCCTCTGCCGTGACGGCCAAGGCCACGGCGGCATCCACCCCCCTTGGGCAGAAGAAACGGAGCCAAGGGTCCAGTGGGGGTGGGCAGGGTGGGGGGTGTCAGGGTCCGGAGGACGAGTGTCACCTGCCTGTCCCACTCCCCGTCCTCCTGGTCTTCCCGCGCGCCTTCCACAGGTACAGCCCGGCTCCCACGACCAGCAGCATCAGCACGAGAGCCGGCAGGAGGCCGGGCAGCAGGCCCCTGGGGGTGGAAGGGTGTTCGGACAGCCCTGTACACACGACAAGGTGTCACCGTTTCAGCTTAGGACAACCTGCAGCGTCTGCTGACCCTTCTGGGTCTCTGCAGCATGGTCTCCTCCGTGACTCCTCCGTTCACCAGAGAGCCCGCGGTTGTTGGGAAAACTCGCACGCGTCTTGGAGAAAAACGGATCTGTGCCAGAACGGATCTCGCGGCCGAGGCTGCAGACACCCCGCGCGCACCGGGAGCCTTGACTCTGGCCCAGCTGCGTGATTTCGGCCACTCGGTTTATTGCTGTGGCAGCTAAACCCGTGCAGGTCACGCAGCACATTGTCTGCCGCCCTGAGGACCAGAGGTCGCTCACGTGCCTTTGCCTCCATCACATCACGGGCCAGACCCCAAGCATCTGACGTCCACTTACTGCTCCAAAGACACACAAGCGTCGTGTCCAGAACAAGGTCAGACAGGACGTGGACAGAACCCTCACGCTTCCTCCTGAGCCCGTGGGAGGCCCCAAAAGAGAAGCGGGACCGCGCGTGCAGCGGCTTATCCGTCTCAGACACACGGCTGGGGATCTGCAGGCGCCACACGCGTCACCCGGGTCCCCGTGACCCCCCAGGGCTGGACCCGGCCCTGCGCCCGCCACAGCGGGGACCCTTTGGTGCAAAGTCATTCATGCCAGAGTTTCAAGCCCAGTGCGGCCCGGAGGGAGGCCGAGGTCCCACGGCCACGGCCACGGCCGCGGGAAACGCTCCAGGGAAGCGCGGCGCGTGGGGGCGCAGGAGGCCCCCGGGGCCGCAGCGGAAGCGCTGGGAAGCGCAGGGCGCGTGCGGGGCGCGAGCGGCTGGAGCACGGCAGGGGGCGCCCCGGCTCCCGATCCCACGGGGGACACGGAGCACGAGCCCCACGGGCGACACCGTCCCCGCTCTCAGCCCAGAAGACCCCTCGGGAAGGCGCCGTCCCGGGCGGCTGGGACCGGGGCGCAGAGGGGGTGCGCAGGACGAGCAGAGAGGAGTGTGGGGGTCCCCACGGCACTGAGGGGGTTCCCCTGGGGGGGGCGCGCAGAACAAGCAGACAAGGGGTGTGGGGTCCCCGTGGATGTGGGGGTCCCCCTGGGGGGGGCGCAAACGTGGCGGGGACCTGAGCCCGGAGCCCCGGGACCGCGGCGCCCTGGCCCGTGTCACTCACCAGAGGCGCAGACGTCCCCGAGGTCCCTGGTGGCCTCTTTGCGGTCCACGGGGTTGCTGAGCGCGCAGGTGAGGTTGGCGCGGGTCCGGTTCCGCCGCAGGCTCAGCGCCAGGGGCCGGGCCTTGGGGCCTGGGCCCCGCGTCCCGCTCGGCTCCGGCTCCTCGGGGAGGTCGCTGCGCCGCCAGGTCACCCTCAGGTCCCCGGGGGCCCCCGCGGCGCCGCAGTCCAGCGTGACGTTGCACCAGTCGGAGGTGACGGACACGGAGGTGACCCGGATGCGGGGGAGG
>PVKE010024510.1:0-23757 GCA_004027555.1 Craseonycteris thonglongyai | reverse complement strand
CTGCCCTCTTTGATCATATCTAAAAGTTTCACTTTTTCGCTGATGGTCATCATCTTCTTCCTCTTGGGCGCCCCGGAGGAAGCTTTCGCAGGGGCACAGCGCTTAGGCGGCATTATAAGGGCTTAATTAATAAAAAAAAGTTATCGCTTAAACAAAACAAGTTATCGCCAACACAACACTAAAATACAGTATGCGAGACAGTCAACATCATGGACAAGACTGGCGAGATACAACCAGAGAAGATGCGAGGGGAGGCTGCGATGATGCGCAGACAATCAGCTCACAGGGATAAAGCCACTCGGACTCTCATGGGTCGATGTCGCACCGGAAACCCATCCCGCGCCTTTATGAGAGCCCGTGGGAGGGACTCTGAGTCAGCTCATCTCTTTGTGTGACATGCAGGGATCCTTCTCTCTCGCGCATCCACATGAAACAACGCTCCTTTCCGCCATGTGGCTGCCGACATGGTTGTAGTTTTTCATTTTTATTTTTTGATGAATATTTTGGGAAACCTGCGAAGCACTGAAGCCGCAAACCGTGAAGCGCGAAGTGGCGAGGGACACTGTAGTCTCCGCCTTATCATCAAACTCCCTTCACTCCACTGGCTGCCTTTGATAAAATGGTCGCTTGTTTTCAATCTTCTGAAAGCAGCTCTTTATTTCATAAAGGTTTTCAGAGTCAGCCCTTCAATGTTGTCTTCTGTCTTTGCAGGAAAATTTGAGAAATAATTGTCTACACCCATCTCCTTGTTTTCACATTCATTGACATCAACACACTGAGGTCTAGCTTTCGCTCCAGCACACCTGTAAACCTTTCTTCCCAGGATCACCCATACCTTTGTGCAGCTGTTAGAACTCTTTGCAACATTTAACTCGTTTCCAATGAATGTCGTTCTAAATATAATGGAGAAAGAAAAGAAAAAGGTCAGAGTGGGCAAAAGAATTCTGAAGTCTTAAGCTGCAAAAGCAGATCTGCCATCCAGCCAGTCCCCTGGGTAGGAGAGGATTTACAGGGGAGTCATCACACTCATGATCTCAGGGTTTATTTGGGGTACCAGCAAAGAAAGTCCCTTCTTGACTCTCCACTTAGTGATTCCTCAGATTTGCCTTCATTCGGTCACCTGTCTGTCTTCCTAACCAGGGAGAGAAGTTTCCTTGAAAGCAAGGTCTGTTTGCTGGAAACGGCACCGTCAGTGACTTTGAAAAGAGGCATCTCATCTTGTTAATACGTTTTTCTGTTTATTTCCCATTCTTAGCCACTCACCTACGCTTGGGAGGTTAGTCTATGTTTGTTTTAACATACCAAATCCAGTTCAAATGTGGAAAGAAACTTCAGACACTGGCCCTTATTGTACTTTACTTTCTAAAAGGTATCTCTTTGTCCTGGAGAACATCTTAATTCTTTGTGTCTATACTAAGGTGACCAGACATCCCGCTTTTGGCGGGACAGTCCCAATTTTTTAACAATTTGTCCCGCGTCCCGCAGCGTCTTAAAAAAGTCCCGATTTTTGGAAAGAATGCACGAGAAGCTAGGGAACGGCAGGAGATAGACCAAATTTTTAATCAAGAACCCCCCTCCCCCCTGGTCAATGGTGTCCCGCTTTATCAATGTTAAAATCTGGTCGCCTTAGTCTATACCCGATTTGAAAATCAAATTTCTACTGAATCTGGGAAGACTCCGATTAAACCTTTACTTCCCAGCCTGAGCAGAGTCTCAGAGTAGGTCTCTGATCTCTGTCACACCAGCCACAGTTCCCAGGCAAGTCTCTCCTGGAGAAGTACACTCTTACAGAGGCAACCCCTGCCAGAGGATTCGACGTGTTTGAGTTCACTTTATGCAGCTTGTAAATTGTTTCCTCCAGTTGGAAGATGGGGGCGGTGTATCACCAACAGAAACGAGTATAGGGGGCATCTGTCTAAAAACCGTTTCTCCACCGGCCACGTTGCCAGTTTCTGCTTACACAGTGAAGGCAGCTGGGGGAACCATATTGTTCCTATAAGCTCATAACACATGAACAAATGATTAAAAACACATGGAAAGCACTTCCACCGTTAAGCAAAAATTCAGATGGGAATGAAAAATCAACTTGCAAAGCTTTCAACTGACTTGGGGCCAAATGTACGACAGAATGCGAGAAAAGGTTGCCAAGAGAGGGAAGTCGGGGAGAAAAGCAAGACATGGGTAGGAAAGCTAAAACAATGACACCTGTGCTGACAACCCTTTTCTAAGGCTCTCCAAGAGTAGGCACCAAAACCAACTCTGGAAATATTAGGACCTGCATTTCATGAAAGATTTTAGACAGATTTATATTTTCTACCCTCCATAAATAAAGGTTGGCTTGACTCTCTTGGTAACACCTGTACAGAAACATAACATTAAGTGTCTGTAACATAAATATTAAAATATTACATGTGTTTTCCTCCAAGGTGTGGGAGTTTAATAACAAGGTGGCAGGAGACAAACTGTGAAAAATCATGACAATAAAATGCAAAAGCAAAGCAGGCCTTTCTAGTAAGGCTTGCCCACTGCTGGGTACCTGACCCTGGGCCTAAGACTTCCATAAAGCTGGGCTGGTCATGGTCATATTTGCAAAGGTTTAACTCTTGATTCAATTCTGATATTCTAAGAAGGCAGTTATTTGTGGCTAGTCACTAAAATGACCCAAGGATGCTGATGGGGAGGAAATTTGTGGGGGAAGATGATGTACTGGGAGCCAGTATCTGCTGGCCTGTTCTGTCCTTTAGCCTCCAGCCTGAATCCTTCCTGACTCCTGTAGTACCCTGAACCACCTCTTTCTCTCCATTTAGCATCATTAAAGTCTTCACATGTTCTTTTGGCGGCATGGTGAGTATTCAATATATGAAAGGTAATCAAGAAATTCGTGGAATGGTGGGGTTATTGGAGGTAGACGACTAGTGCACACAGTTTGTTTGTGACTTATTAGTAGTATGTGTGCCAAAATTCAGCCTACTTGCACCTGTGTTTTTTCAGATATCACCAAAGAAGCAACGTCAAATGTGAAGAAAACCCCAAGTATGGATGAAATTGAATTTTGTGCCATCACTAAGTTCTTCACAAAACAAGCTCAAACTTCTCAAACCATTTTAGAAGGGATATTAGCAATTGACAGGGATGTACGTGGTTTACAAGTGGCAGAGCCCTTTCAAGCAAGGCAGAGAGTCGCTTGAAAATGACTCTGTCTGGGAGGCCCTGTTGAGGTCACTTCCTCAGACATTGTCAACAAAGTTGAAAACGTAGTGGAAGATGCCAGATTGAAAAGCAGCATGCAAATTGTTGGAATATCACCTACAACCCTTTTTAATATTCTCCATCAGTATCTAAACATGTCACAAGTCAGTGCAAGATGGGCACTGAGAACGCTCACGCCGCTTCAAAACCAACAGCACATGGAGGGTCCACGGCAGTGTTTGGACCTCTGCAGAAACAACAAAGATGAAGTTTTCACCCAGATTGTCACTGGAGATGAAACTTGGGTTCATCATTATGAGCCTGAGTCAAAGCAGGAGTTCCTCCCCAAAGAAGTTCAAGGTGTCACCGTCAGCTGGAAAAATCATGATTACTGTTTTTGGGATATGGAGGGTATCCTGCTGATTGATATCAAGAATAAGGGGGTCACAATAACTGGACAGGACTCTTCCAGTCTGCTGGAACAGAATCTGTGAAGGAGAAAAGAAGAGGAAAATGAACCAAAGGGCTGCTGCTTTTGCACAGCAATGCGCCTGTGCACAAAAGCAACATTGCGTTGGCTACTCTTCCTGACTGTGGCTTCCAAACATTACACCAGCCTCCCTACAGTCCAGAGCTGGCTCTGATTATTATTTGTCCCCAAATATAGAAAGAACAGCTTCCAGAGAAGAAATTTACAGACAACAAAGGCTTAAAGCTGCAATTTGAGGGCAAAAACAAAACTTTTTTTTTTTTTTTGCCAGGGTGTAAATAAACTTATTGGAAGATAAGAAAAGTGTATTAGGGTTAAGGGTGAATGTATTGAAAAGGAAAAAATTGTGGGTTTTTATTCCCCTTCATTCCACGAATTTCTTGACCACCCCCTGTATGCAACATGTGTGTTCCTTACATACAGCAAAAGGAAATTTTGAAACTGCCACTCTTACCAAATATCCCCCAAGTTCTTAGCAGCAAACAATCCTTTAGCAAAGCAAACAATCCTTTTTGTGTTGTGAAAAACTATCCACTAACTTGTCTCTCTGTATAATAAGATTTTGTGTATCAAAGATCACATCTGAAAGTAAGGCATATTAGAATTTAGAAAAGAACTTCCTCAGTCCCTGGATTTTTTCCCAAAACCTAGAAACATTTCCATATTTAATACAAATGTCCTAATAGGTGAGAAAGTTCTGACTTGTAATATGAAACTTACACCTCAACTCTCCCACCCTCTACTCCTCCTCCCTGCTTACTGTTGAGGACCAGCCCTGTTTGAAGTTGTCATGGTATTAATACTTTGCATCTTCTCTCTTCTGTCTCTCTTTCTCTCTCACACACACACACACACACACACACACACACACATACACTCTTCACAGGTATTAAAAAGGCATTTTTATTGAGTGCCTGCTATGTCCCAGGTATATTCTTTATAGCTTCATATTTACTTTTCACAACAATTTTTCTAGGAAGTTATTGTTATCCTCATTTTACAAATAAGAAAGTTAAGTTTATGGAATTTAAGAAACACAGCTAGTAAGTGGTGGATCTGAGATATAAACCCACCTCTTGTTTTTCTTCTCTGTCTGCCTATCACAGCATAGCTATTAAAATTGTGCTTATAATACTTATATTCTGCTATTTCAAATTAACATTATGTGATACAATTATCATTTTACTGGAGGCAATAGAATACTCCATTAAGCATTCTTCTATCATTGGACATTTCAATCATATAATTTTGCTCCAATTTTTACTTGCCCTGAAACAAATATATCTTCATGCAGATAGCTTTCATTTTCTTTTGAAAAATTTCCACAATGTTGTAGAAATTATTTTCTCTTCCTTTAAACAGCTTTATTGAAGTATAAAATTGATATACAATACATAGCACATATTTAAAGTATACAATTTGGTAGATTTAGACATATATGTGTATATATACGTACACACACACATATACATTCTGTGAAACTATTACTACAAGCAAGATAGTGAACAAAATCATCAATCTCAACTGTCCTTGTGTCCCTTGGCAATCCCTTCCTCTGCCTTTCATAGATAACACTGATTTGCTTTCTGTCACGGTAGATTAATTTGCACTGTATAGAATTTTTTTATAAATGAAGTATATATACCATATGTATTCTTCTTGTCAAGCTTCTTTCACTCAGCATAAAAGGTTTGGTTTCAGAATACTGAACTCATAGAATGTGTTAGAAAGTCTTCTTTCCTGTGCTATTTTATGGATGACTTTTTTTTTTTAAGATTTATTTATTGTTTTTGACAGAGAGAGAGAGAGAGAGAGAGATACAGAGTTAGAGACAGAGAGAAGGGGGAGGGCCCAGAACAGTCTCCATAGTTGCACATCATTGGTTTTTCCACATAGTTTCATTCCACAGGTGGGAGCAGGGCTGCACAGGGCAGGAACTGGGCAGGGGTCTTGCCCCAGTGAGAACAGAACTGGGGGCACTCCCCAGTTCAGCATATGGGTCCACATGAGCCGGGGCCAGGGCCAGGATTTGATCCTCGGTCCCCAGGGCTGTATAGTGAGCGCCTAACTCACTGAGCCATCCCGGCTTCCCTATGGATAACTTTTGTAGAGTTTGTACTATTTTGTCCTTAAAATATTTGTAGAATTCAATAGTAAAGTTATCAGCACCTAGTATTTTTCTTGTGAGAAAGTTTTAAACTACAAATTCAATTTTTGTAATAAATATAGGGGTTTTTTTTTGGTCATCTATTTTTTTTGATTGAGCTTTGATCATTTGTCATTCAAGAAATTTGCCTATTTCGTTTAAATTGCATATTTGCACAACTTGTTTATTATATTCCTTTATTCTTTTACTAGCTATAGAATCTTTAGTGTTTTCACCTCTTATTCCTGACATTATTAATCTTTGTCCTCTCTTATTCTTTTTCTGATTAGTCTCGTTAACAGATTTACCAATTTTCAATATGCTTGAAGAATCAACTTTTGGTTTCATTAATTTTCTCTATTTTTTTGTTTTGTTTTGTTTTTGTTTTGTTTTGTTTTGTTTTCTATTTCACTGATTTCTTGTCTGGTAACTTTTATTTTCTTATTTCTGCTATTTTCTTTTTTTGAGTTTCTTAAGGTGGGAGCTAAGGTTAAGATATTTCTTCCTAATATAGGCATTTAATGTCATAAAATTTCCCCTAAGTATTGCTTTAATAGCATCCCACCAATTTTGGTGTTTTGTTTTCATTTTTGTTCAGTTCACCATACTTTTAAATTCCCCTCTTTGAGTTTTTCTTTAACACACAAGTTAAAGAAGTCTATAATTTAGTTTCCAAATACTTAAGAGATTTTCCAGAGATATTTCTGTTACTGATTTCTAATTCAGTTCTGTTGTGGTCCAAGAATATATTTTGTATGAATTGAATCCTTTTAAATTTATCGAGACTCACTTTACTTTATAGCCCAGAATATGGTCTACCCTGGTAAATGTTTTGTGTGCACTTGAAAAGAATGTATTTTCTGCTCTTTGTTGGGTGGAGTATTCTATATGTGTCAATAAAATTAATTTGATAACAGTACCTAACACTTTATCCTGATGATTTTCTGCCTGCTTATTCTATCCATTATTGAGAGAGTGGTATTAACATTTCTGACTATAATTATTGATTTGTCTATTTCTTCTTGCAATTTTTGCTTCATATATTTTTTAACTTTCTTAATAGATACATAAACATTTAGAATTATTGTGTCCTCAATGTATTGACCCCTTTAAATTAGAACATAATCTTCTTCATCATTGGTAATAGTCTTTACTCTGATATGAATATAGCCATCCCAGCTTTCTTTTCACTGGTTTTAGGATAGTATTTTTTTTTTTCATTTTTCTTTTGGAGGGTAAATTGAGATTGATTGCCTCTAGGAAGCAAAACAGAGAGGGATAGAAGCAAAAGGTAAACCCAAACTTCACTGCTTGTAAAAAGTATTACAGGTTATCATGAGGCCTTTAATGGAAGTGTTGGTTGATTTTTATTCCTTTCAATCTTAAGATAAACTAAACTTTATTGCCTAGCAGAATATAAGACCTATAAAAGCTGTACAAAATGAACAGTTACATGTATAACTTATGAGGATAGTATATTCATTTCCTGCATGATTCTATACTAAAAACTTGTGAAATTAATTTTAAGAAAATCATGGCTTTCTGGACATTATAAACATCCAGACACATTCTGCCATCAGTCACAGTTCTTTAATGATTAATGGGGAAAAAGAGAAGAAAATCAATAAAGCAGTACTCTAAATTAAAAAATATGTTGAATCAGTAATCTCTTCCCCTTAGCCAATTATTTATGTAAATAAACAAAAAGATGGCCATCAACATGGCTACAAGAGAGGAGCACTTGGGACCTTTCCTGGAAGGAACAATAAATTGAACTAAAGTCCAACAAGAGAATCACTAAGCAACACACTCATCGCAAGAAAATACCTAAGGCCAGAGAAAGGAAGGTGAGAGAGAGAGAGAGAAGAGAAAAGAGCACTGTGGAGACCCATGATACATGTGTGCAACCCAGAAACCTGCCCAGTGACAGACCCAGAGACTGGCAGAGGAGAGATTGAGGTGGGAGCATGAAAGTGTGGGAGTGTTCGTCAAGGTACAGAGTGACTCTGGGTGGGTTGAAGGCGTACAATGGAGAAGAGTGGAAACACGGGTAGCTGGAATGCAGAGCAGAGGGAGAAGCAGGAGTGGCTGGCTATAGCAGGAATCCATGGCAGGAGCACAGAGAGAGCAGCCATAGGGTGACAGAAAGAAAATTAAAAATCTCCAAAAGAGGAACTTGAAGGTATGGAAATATATTCTGAAAACACTCAAAGAGATCAAAGAAAATTAGCAGACTATTCAGAGGGAGCTAAATGATCTCAGAAAGAAAATCTGTGAACAAAAGAATACTTTAACAAAGAAGTTGAAACTATAAAAAAGAAGCTAATAAAAATTCTAGAGATAAATAAAACAATACAAGAAATAAAAACTGGAATAGCTAGCATAGGAAGCAGAGCCAACCAAGTAGAGAAAAAAAACTAGTGAAATTGAAGACAGAAATTTAAAATGTCACAGAAGGAATAAGAGACCTGAGTTAAAAGAAATGAAAGGTCTCTACAAGAACTATCTGACTCCATTAGAAAAAGTAATATAATAATAATAGGTATTCCTGAGGGAGCAGAGGACAGAATTGACACAGAGAATTTGCTCAAAGAGTAGATGAGGACTTCTCAAATCTATGGAAATAACTAGAACCTCAAATTTAACAAGGAAACAGGACCCCCTGCTACTTGAATCCTAACAGACCCTCTCCACATTATACTGAAGATGTCAAAGGTCTAACACAAAGAAAGAATCCTCAAGGCAACCAGAAAAAAGAACACCATTACCTATAAAGGGAAGGGCATCAGACTATCATCAGATTTCTGAACAGAAACTCTACAAGCCAGGAGAGACTAGAATCAAGTATTCAAACTTTTGAAGGAGAGAAGTTACCAGCCAAGAATCATCTACACAGCAAAGTTATTCTTTAGATATGAAGGAGGAATAAAGACATTTTCAGACATACAGAAGCTGAGGAAATTCGCCAGCACAAGGCTGGCATTTCAAGAAATCCAAAGAGGCTATTGGACCTGAAACAAAAAGTAAAAATAAAGAGGGATAAACTGGAACAACAAAAACATAAAAGGAGAGGAAGTAAAGGTTTAAACTTCCGAAGAGAATAGAGATAAGAAGCCTCCTTAAAGGAACCACTGCATACATAAAACTTAAAAAAAAAAAATGATGGGAAGCCAGGATGGCACAGTGGGTTAGGCACTCACTTTGCAGCCCTGGGGACCGAGGACCGAATCCCAGCCCCAGCCTGTGTGGACCCATATGCTGAACTGGGGAGTGCGCCCAGTTCAGTTCTCACTGGGGTGAGACCCCGGCCCAGTTCCTGCCCTGTGCAGCCGTACGCCCACCTGTGGAATGAAACTATGTGGAAAAACCGATGATGTGCAACTATGGAGACTGTTCGGGACCCTCCCCCTTCTCTCTGTCTCTGTATCTCTCTCTCTCTCTCTCTCTGTCTGTCAAAAACAATTAAAAAAAATGAAATTTACAGTAACCAGTCAAAAAGAATTTAGACTGAGACAATAACAACAACAGCAGCAGCAAAAGGAAGAGAAAACATCATCAAACTAAAATAGCCCACAGAAAGAAAAAAGCATAGAAGAAATAAAAAAAAAGAGCTACTAGAAAACAAAAGATAAAATGGCTATAGGATATCCTCATGTATCAATCATCACCCTAAATGTAAATCATCATCAATAACAAGACACAGAATAGCAAACTGGATTAAGAAACAAAACCCAACTTTATGCTGCCTCTAAGAGATACATCTCAGCCACAAGGACAAATACAGACTCAAAGTAAAATGGTAGAAAACAATATTCCAAGCAAATGGCATCCAGAGAAAAGCAGGTGTAGCCATATGAATCAAAAAGATAACAAGAGACAAAGATGGACATTTTATAATGATAAAGGGGACAATACAACAAGAAGACATGACACTCTTTAATATATATGCCCCCAACCAAGAAGCGCCAAAATTTACAAAGCAACTACTAACAGATCTAAAAGGAGAAACTGACAAAAACACAATTATAGTAGGGGACCTAAACACCCCCTTGACAGCCATGGACAGATCATCCAAAATAGAAAATAAATAAGCAAATATCAGCTTGAAATGATGCATTACAGCGATTAGACATAATTGACATTTATAGGATACTTCATCCTACAACATATGACTATACATTCTTTTCTAGTGCACTTGGAACATTCTCAAGGATAGACCACATGCTGGGATACAAAGCTAGCCTCAGCAAATTTAAGAAGATCGAAATCATATCAAGTGTATATTCTCTGACCACAAAGCTTTGAAATTGGACATCAACTACAAAAACAAGGCAGGAAAAACCACAAATATGTGGAGATAAATGTGTTATTAAAAATGACTAGATCAAAGAAGAAATAAAAAAGAATTTAAAAATACATAAAAATGAATGAAGATAAAAACACATATCAAAATTACTGGGATGCAGCAAAAGCAGTAATAAGAGGAAAATTTATATCACGGCAGGCCCACCTCAAGAAACAAGAAAAATCACAAGTAAACAACCTAACATCATCACATCTTAAAGAACTAGAAAAAGAACAAAAGTCAGCAGAAGGAAGGAAATAATAAAAATTATAGAAGACCTAAATGAAATAGTGAACAGAAAAATAGAAAAAATTAATGCAAAAAGAACTGGTTCTTTGAAAAAATTAATAAAATTGACAGCCTCCTAGCTAGGCTGACCAAGGGAAAAGAGAAAAGACATACATAATCCAAATTAGAAATGAGAGGGGAAATTACAACTGATACCACAGAAATACAAAGAAAGTATCATACAAAAATACTATGAAGGACTATATGCCACCAAATTTTGCAACCTAGAAAAAATGGACAAGTTTCTAGAAACATATAGTCTACCTAGACTGAATCAAGAGAAACTGGATAGAAGCAGGGAGGGCTCAGCAGATGAAGCACTCAATTTACAGCTCCAAGAACCAAGGATCGAATCCCGGCCCCAGACCAAGCAGACTTATATGCTGAACTGGGGTGTGCTTCTCATGTGGGAGGACCCCAGTTTGTTTCTTGCCCCCCAGCTCGGCCCCTGGCTCAAGGGAGCATGCTTTCCATGCGGGAGGTCCCCAGTCCAGTTCTGGCCCTGTGCAGCCCCTGCCCACCTGTGTGGAAGGAACCATGTCGAAAACTGATGATGTACAACTATGGAGACTGCTCTGAGCCCTCCCTCTTCTCTCTGTTTCTACCAATAAAATAAATCTTTTTAAAAAATGGGCAGAAGACCTGAACAGACTCTTCTCCCATGAAGACATACAAACAGCCAACAGATACATGAAAAAATGCATAACATTACTAGCATTTAGTGAAATGCAAATTAAAACCACAGTGAGATACCACGTCATACCTGTTAGAGTGTCTATAATCAAGAGAAGGAATAACAAGTGCTGGAGAGACTGTGGAGAAAAAGAAACCCTCATACACTGCTGGTGGGAATGTAAATTGGCACAACCACTATGGAAGGCAGTATGGAGATTCCTCAAAAAATTAGGAATGGAATTGCCATACCACCCAGCAACCCCTCTTCTGGGCATCTACCCAAAAAACTTGAAAACCTTAATTCGCAAATATGTACGTAACCCAATGTTCATTGCAGTGCTATTCATGGTGGCCAAGGTGTGGAAACAACCAAAGTGCCCTTTGATAGATGACTGGATAAAGAAGTTATGGTACATCTACACAATGGAATACTTACTACTCAGTGATAAGAAAAGATGAAATATAGCCACTTGTGACAACGTGGATGGACCTTGAGACCATCATATTAAGCAAAGTAAGTCAGACTGAAAAAAAAACACAAAACATATGACTTTCCTCACAGCCAGAATATAAAGCTGAAAGTAACAAAGAAACAAAAACACATGGACACAGTCAATAGTTGGTTACCTGATGGTAAGAGGGGAGCGGGGTGAGAGGAGAGAGGGGCATCAAATATGTGGTGATGGAAAGAGAACTGACTCTGGGTGGTGAGCACATATTGCAATATGTTGATGATGTCATGTAGAATTGTACACATGGAATCTCTGTAATTCTTACCAACCAATGTCACCCCAATAAATTTAACAATAATAAGCAAACAAACAAACAAAAACCTGGGTGAGACATGAGGCAGTAACTAGAAGAAGTATCTTGGATGAGTCAAACATATCCACCCATTTATAGCTTTCTAAAACAAATTTTATATGGTAATTTTAAATAGCATATTTTATTGAGATATACTGCATGTAACATAAAATTCACCACTTTCAAGCGTATACTCATACTTCAGCCATTTTTAGTATATTTACTGTGTTGTGCAACCATCACCACTATCTAATTTCTGAATATTTCCATTCCCTCAAAAAATAAACCTGTTCCTATTAGCAATTAGAGCCAATTACCCATTCCTCCCACACCCTGGCAACTACTAATCTACTTTCTGTCCTTATAAATTTGCCTATTCTGGACATTTAATATAAATAAAATCATTCAATACATGACCTTTTATGTCCATTCTTGTACATATAATGTCTTCCAGTATATGGTGAATTTTATCATACTTATCATTCAAAGACATTTTCCGTGACTGTAATATAACTATTTGCTCAAAGTGGTAATAGATATGTGAAATGATTAGAAGAGATTTAGCCTACAATTTGGAAGACTCTATTTTAAGTGCTGATTTCTTCCCACTTTAACTTCTGAGGACTTTATAGTCTACTCTCTTATACAATATGGATAATATGATAGATGATAGAGATGATATCAAAGCTCTCGCTCTCTCCTAATCTTATTACTCCAGGAATCTCAAAGACACAGAGAAACATACACAAAAAGAGTTGCTGCAAAATCAACTAGCTAGATTTGAAAAGTTTTGTTTCTAACTTGATCTGGAAACAGAAAATTTGCAATAGCTGCTATCAATAACACTTTGAGTTGAATATAAGCTCAAGAATTTAACACCAGTTTTGTAATCAGAAGAGAAATATAACAAAAGACAGCCTGAGCTGTTTGTACCAGTCCATTTCTAAAAAGGGATAATCAAGACTTTTCTCTGTGGCATCCTGACAAAAAGATCCACATTAAAAAAAAAAAAGCTATTAGGAATTTTCACATATGCACTATGCTTTTATATGTTTATTTGTCTCATTCACTAGGGCATCTCCAATATCTTGGTTAATGTCAGGTGCAGGGTTGACATTCCATATTCAATATTTGTTGAATGATTGGTGGGTGGATGGATGGATGGGTGGCTGAGTGGATGGACGGAATCCACATAACTAAAGTCTGATCTAAAAGTAAGGATAAAAATGGCATGTTGAGTTTTCTTCACCATCTCTTCTAACAATGAATAGAATAAATGTAAAATATTATAAACTGAAAGCAGTGGTTCAGAACTAGAATTGTTTATTTTTATTAATTTTGATACAACACTAGATACAGTACATTTAATATGCTGCTTTGTTGCAGAAATTAATCAGCACCAGTTTATCATTTAAATTATACAGAACTGTATTATTAATGAAAATACATGCATATTCTTTTTGGCTGTATTAAAAGTAAACAAAAAGAGAAATGTAATTAAATGTCACCTGGTTCATTTTTACCACTCCTTGGAAGGAGGGAAAACAATTACCGGTATATCATTTTTAAGTTTATATTTAGCAAATACACAAGGGCTACCTGAAAAGTTTCCAGCCATGTAACTGTTCTCATTCTATTGACAGATGGCTGGATTTTTTTCTGGACAGCCTTTGTATGCTCTATATATGTATGTTTTTGTTAAAGACCAAAATCATTAGATTCTGAAAAGTTGCCCACTATTTCACTGGGTTGAGGCCCGTGGATAAAATGGGCCTTTTCCTGAGTCAGTATTCAGTGCGGGGAGAAGAGCTAGGTACATTCAGGTCCTTCAAGCTACCATTAGCCCCCATCTCTTCCTGCTCAATTCCCTCCTCCTCTCTCCCCTCCCCTCCTCTGTAACCTTCCATTCCTACTCAGCCATTACTCTATTTCCTTCCTTTCCACTCCTAGCAGAGCTTGAAGGCTAACAGTTACCAATCAAAGTGGAGAGAACCATGACAATCATTTACTTCCCTCGACCCCAGTCAAGCCCAACCATGAGAAAGAAACAAGGTCATGATGATTTCCCAGCATACCCAGTCACCTGAAATTTTATTTGTACCTTCTTTCAATGATGTGGATTTTACAACTTGATCAATGCACTCATGATCAAGAATATTTTTAAACATTCTTCTGGGTGCTATAAAAATTCAGAATATTCTTTCTCTCTTTGTGATAACATTGTAATTACACTTAAACACCACTCACTGTCATTGCAAAAATGTATAATAAAAGCTATCCCATCAACCAGATTCTACATAGTTGCCATGGTTCTGGATTTCTGGTTTCAAAGTTAATAGAGTTTTAGCATGCCAGTAGGAAGGAGTAGCCCCTGAATTTCTCATTTCTTAATTTTTTACTTTACATCCTAGAATGTATTCCTTTAGGTAAACAACTCTTTGTTTCTTTATCGAGCACCACACCTTTCCATATGGCAGAGAACACTGAATCAGAGGGACTGGAACTGGTAGGGAGGATGGGTTTTGCATTATTTGGGTAAGCCAGAGACTGCTTGTGTCACATAGGAGACTTGTATATTCAAGCAGTCCAGTGTCTACTTGTGATAGCTAAGGTAAGGAGTCCTTGACTCCACAATGATGTTGAACTTTATTAAGAGGTAGAATGTCTAAATGTTATCCCAGCCTCTCTCTGCAAATATTTCTATTAACCAAAATCTTGATAAATGAGCAGAAATACAACAAGCCTGTCATGTTTTATACCCATAAATTGGACTGAATTTCTTCAGTCTTTTCAAATTTCACTCAAAGTAGTAGTATAGTAAGACCTGCACCAAAGCTTTGGTCTATTTGGTAACCTCATTTGGGTTCTGCAGTTACACTGGTGCTCATGTAGCAAGTTACATTTGGCACAACCATATTTTTAGTGATTATTAAAAGAGGAACATTTTGAATAAATGCTTTAGAAATAAATTTCTAATTTCCTGTAATTAAAACTGGATTTCAGCAGGGAGTTCTTGTAAAGCTACAACATGCTTCACTGTTATAAAAATGTTTCACTCAGCTGACATAAATAACCTACCTTTACATTACACAATCAAGTTAACATGGCATTTCTACAAATATGAAAGATTTAAGGACTCAAAATGGTATCGAAATCCTTTCTCAGAATATCGGCATTCACGGACACTGTTTTCAGTATTATTTTTCCTTGTTCATCAGCCTTGTTCACTAGGACCCTTCTGAGGACGCAGTGTTTTTCTTTAATATATTAACCATCATTTATACATACTCTTTATTCCAAACATCCTTGAAAAATGCTAGTGACTACTACAAACACAAATGAAGAGAGAGGCTCATGTTACTTCAAATTTTTCATGACTCTGTAAGGCTGAGAAACCCATTCTAATGACTGGAATAGTATAACAACAAACCTTCTTACTGGAAAAAGGGGTCTGTCTCACAAGTAGTGACGAGTAATCCTCTGAAGTACATACAGGTAGCCCCTGAAGTCTTACCCGAACTCGAGCTTTGCAGCTGAGCTCCCATCAGCAAGATTCTTCCATTGAAAGCTTTCTTTTGTCACCACAGAGCATGCTCCTTGTAATCCACAGCCTCTTATTTCAGGTTTCACATTTGAAAAGGCTCCAAAGGGTCCAAGCCACCCTTTGCGGTTCAACCTTGATTTAATGAACTTTCACTCAGACTGAAGTAGAAGCACCTACAATGTTGGTTCTACAATGGACTCATTTGAGGTATTGGAAGCAAAAAACCCAAAGACCATGAAATTGGTGCTGACTGAGATATGGAGTGGGGCTGAGATGGGGGTCTCGTGGAACAAGCAAACCTTGCACCCGGTAATACACCAGGCATTTATTTTGAATGGGATTGAGATGCAAGAATTGTATCTCTTCATGTAAGAAATATTCATTCATCATAATTCCTGGAACTATTCATTTATGTTCCCTTTTTACTAGATAGAATCACTCATATACTATGATTTAAAAAAGTACCAAGTCGGTCATGACACCTTGTTTTCTATTGAGCAATATACACAAATCCTGTAAATAAATAGGAGAGAAATCACACTGGGCACTTATAGGGCCAGTTACATTTAGAGTTTCTTGGAGCACACATAATTGTGAGGTTTGCCCTTCCTACAGTCCTTTGCTTGCCATTTTCCTTGTCTCTGAACCAAAACACAGTTCTTGCCAGGCTTTGAATGTTGAGGGGACTCTCTCCTCCAGTTGGTGAAGGTGACAGGTTCACCGCCTATCCATGCCCAGTAGCCAGCGAGCACTTGGTCATTCAAACCTAATGTGAACAAAAGAACGTGTCAAATAAATTGTATCACATTTATACATAGATACCATATCATCTATTGTTCTAGACTCTGTAATCATATGCCAACAAATCATATGTTTTGTTCCAAAACATGGTCTAGGATTTAGGAATCCTACAAGATGCAACTAAGCACATAAGGCTTTGGGGCCAAGCTAGCTAGCTCTACCACTTGCTAGTTGAGCATTTGGGGGCTGTTTACATAACCCCTCACAGTTTTAGTATCCCTCGTTGAAGAAATTGAAATAAAAATAGCATAACTAGGGCTGTTTTGGAGACTTAAATAAAATAATGCACGTAAAGCACATGGCATATACAGAGTCTGGCAGAAGTAATGCCCCTTTTTGAGCTGGTAATCTATACCAAATCCTTTATTACAAAATCATAAGCATGTAATTCTGTCACAGAACAATATCACACTCAAGCACACTCTATGAGTATGACATTTGAGGTAAAATGTTCAAATTGCTGTCCATCGCGTGCGAGACATTCACATACTCTACAAACTACTGGACTGCTCTAAAATGGGCGTTCCTTCTGCTGGAGCCTGTATGTATGCGTCTAACACACAGCAATTATTGTTCATATTTTTCTACAGGCACAACTTCTATCTCAGGGACACAGGCACACTTCCGTCTATTGTTCTTCTTCCTCATTATTTAAATGTCTCCCTTTTCATATGAGAAAGTAGCTCACTAAGTATTATTTTTAGTGTAGAGCTTAAGTTGGGGGTTCTTTTCCAATCTGTTACAATTTCAATAAAAAGCAGTTTTTCTCAACTTGCCTCTCTACTGCCACTGGCAATTTTTGCAAATTACACTTTAATGTGGTAAAGCTCTTGTAATTTTTCTTAAAGAAGTATTCCTCCTCCTCACTCTCTTTCAGAAGAGAAATTAAAAGAGCAGGATGAGAAAAGGATGTTCTGTAATAGCATGATCTGACATCTCCCAAACCAAACTTGACTGGGAAAATGATATTAGCTACATAGTATATGACCTTCTCCCAACTGATTCTCTGTCAATTAATTTTGGATAGAAAAATAAAGTAATTTTGGTTAGAAATAACCTACCTCGTGAATTGTTTCCTTGAATTATTAATCAGGTGATGCAGTATTTAGTGGGGATAGAATCTTAAAACCAGCTATTGTGGATGCAGAGAAAACTTATCCTCCAACCTTAACTTCACATGCTCTAATAATCTCAGAATTTAGAGATTCACTGAGTATTAAAGAGATTTTGAGAAGCCAAGAATGGGTTTATTAGAGTTCCCTGAAATACTACACCTTTAAGGTGAGATGTTAAGAATTTTAACTTCAATGTGCCCTGAGAATTCTATTTCCAAAATGGGTTGAAAGTGTTTATGTTATTGTTAAAATTGTGGGAAATACGGTATTAAAACTCCACAAAGCAATGGATATAATTAAGATCACTTATAATTCTCAACTAGAGGTAAAACATTTCTAAATCTTTGGAATGTTTCTTTTTATAAATGTATGCATATGCATATATGTATATAAGTGTATATACACACATATTTAATGTATATAATTTTCTTTTTCACTCTAAATCTTTTCATGCTTGATATGGCTATAGATTCTGATTTTGTACTTAGTACCTTGCCGCAAACACAATACATTGCATTTTTTTATAAACAATATTAATCCAACATATATTTATTGATTGAATTAATAAACAAGGCATTTTATCATGTCTTTAATATTTAATAAATAACAAAAGCATTAAATATTACTATCCTTCTATCCTTTTCTATGATACACTATAATTCATTTAACCAACCCCTGTATAGAGCTCATTTTCTTGTTTTGATTAGAAATATCATTTGTTGAATTCTCTTACCAATAAACAAAACCACATCCCCTATTATGTCTTGGGGACAGATGTCTAAAAATAAAAGTATTGTGTCATTAAGATGAGTTTTAAAAGAGAGACTGTCCAACCATCCAACGATGCTTGTTATTGTAAAACCGTAATTATTTGGTCCACAGAAGAGAGACGCTCTCTCTTTGCCTTGCCTCCTTCCTCAGTGAAGTTCAGATACTTGCCTATCCAGAAGGGCTTCCTTCCACTGAATTCCCAGAGCCATCGCATATGCTGCCTGGACAGGACAGTCACAAGGCTGCCCAGGTGACTACAAAAAAATGAGTGACAAAGAGTTCAACAGTTCTGCTAATATGATATAGACAACAGAAACAAAAATCAGTTTAAAACAGAAAAAAGTACATACCGGTATGTAGAAAGAACTTCCCAAGATTTTAATACTGTATTTTTTTCTTTTTCTTTTCTTTTTTACTTACTTTATCCAGCATCTGCAGGGTGGGATATGTGACCAGCAAAGGCAGTGGTATTTTATTATCATATTTGGGCTTTAATCCACAAATTCAATGGGTTTTAAATATCTTTTTAAAAAATTAGCAACTGCTTACTTGTAAAGGTTAATTACACCCAAATATTACTCCTTTCTTAGGAAGTTTATCTAAATGGCATAAATTTGGCAGTGACCCGGTTAATTTGATCAGTAAGATAAACTAAACAACTCAAGTAAAATTACTTGGGGCTTACATTTGGAGCTTGATATGTTTAGTCTAACATCCTGATAACTGTGATCTTTTCATCATACTCAGTGAAATGAGGATGGCCTCATTGTCAAAACTTCGTATGTCATATAGAAGTTAACGCGCCTGCTCTTATAAACATATATAATTTTTTTTTCCAAAATAGAATTCTCCTTTATAACTTTAAGGGGTACAGAATAATGACTAGACTTACATAGATTTTGAAATAATTACCATAATTTCAATATCCATCATTGTATATAGATAGCAAAAGAGGAAAAAAGGATGTTTTTGTTTTATAATGTAAACTCAGGATTTTCACCAATATTATTCAGCAGTATTAACTCAAGTCATTATTATATATTACACCCCCAGAACTTATTTTTGTTATATCTAGAAGTTTGTACCTTTTGACTATCTTTATTCAAGTCTCTCACCCCATATCCTCCACTTCTGGTAACCACAGAGTTGATCTCTTTTTCTATGGTTTTTATTTTTGTTCTTAGGTTTTTTGTTTTGGGTTTTTTTTTTTTGGATTCCACATACAAGTGAGGTCATATAGTATTTGTCTTTCTCTTGTCTGATGTAACATTTAAGTTTTCTCCATGTTGCTGAAAATAGCAGGATTTCCTTTTTTTCTATGAATGAATAATATTCCATTGTGTATATTTGAGTATATACCACAACTTCGTTATCCATTCATCTGTCAATGAACACTTAGTTTATATGTCTTGGGTATTATAAGCTATGCTGCTATGAACATGAGAGTGCAGATACCTCTTTGATATAGTGTTTTGGTTTCTTTGAATATATTCTCAGAGGTGGGATTGCTGGGTCATAAGGTAGTCCTATATCTAAATTTTTGAGGCACTTCCACACTGTTTTCCATAGGGGCTGCACTAATTTACAATCCTACCAACAGTGTACAAGTGTTTCATTTTCTCCATATCCTCTCCAGCGTTTGCTCTCTCTTATCTTCTTATCTTTTTGATGACATTCTAACAGGCATGATAATTCTTTATGAATTATTTTTATAGCTAGCTGTATTATTTCTATAAGCAATATTTGATTGTATCTAAGTCCCCAGCAGTACTCATTAAAAGGTCTTCAAAATGCTTTAGTTCCTTCAGTGTAATCATCTCAAGATCCATTCATCCTGTCACAAATGGCAATATTTTTCATCTTTTTTATGACCAAGTAATATTCTACCCCAATAAATTTAATCAAGATTAAAATATATACATGCATATGTACATACATACATAAAAATGCTTATAGAAAAGAGACAATAGATAATAATTTTCTTCTTCCCCTTGTTTTTTCAATATGAAAGTTTCAAACAAGAACTAAGTTACGATGATCTTCTTGCCTAGTTAATAACCACTGATATTTTTTTACAGTGGGAGACAAAATTAGGAATAGTAGAAGTTTAGGCAACTGTTGAATTGAATTTTATTCATTTTGCTTGTGTCTGTCCAAACTTCATATCCATTTTTTGCCTTTGGCAGGTCACATATAGTGAATGTAATTTATCTACTTCTTAATTATTTTTTTCCTGTTAATATCAGTACTTTACAGTTCCATAATTCAGTGGTGACTTCTAGACCTTCTGAAATATGTTAGCCTCTTTACTCCTTTTCTGAAAGGTCTTAGGCTGCTGGATTTGGGTTTTGTGACTTGCCTCTGACATCTTTAACCACTAGCTCCTGTCTGAGAGTTTTGCAGACATGCTGCCACATCTTTCCCCTGCCCCTCATATCCAATATGGTCATTCTAATATGCCAAGGGTTCAGAACACAGACTATCATGTGCCTGTTAAATAGAGACTGGGGGAAGGTGTGAGGGGTACCTCCGTTGATATGGTATTTTGGACGGAGTATGGGAGACCCACGTTCCAGTTCCTGCTCTGCCCCTAATTCCCTTATGGATATAACTTCAGCCTCATCTTAATCATTGGCAAGTAACAGGTTTTATTTAGCATCGCCTCCTGCTTTAAGATTCATGCTACTATCTTTATAAGAAACTGTAAAATCTACTTTAGTTGGTCAAGTAGAACTTTGATTTCCTTTCTGACTCTCCAAGAAGCAAAAAGCCCAAAAGCAAGATGAGAAAATACCTTTCAGACAAGTAAAATGTGAGACAGTAGTTATTTATAAAAATAATAGTTAGGCATTTATATGTTGATTATTTTATAAAAATATCATTCCTTTTATGCTTTCATACACACAAAGTATAGTGAATATTAGATAGTTAGATATGTATATATAAATACATAAAAATAAAATATAGAGACACACATAAATAAAACTCTTTTGACAGCTTTGAAATTTGAAGTCATTTAAAACATAGTACGGAAAACAGAAATGTTCGTTTTTCTAGTTACAGAAATAAACATTTACTTCTTTGAAACTTTCTGATTAAGTATAGCTATATTTTGGAGTAACTCTAGCTCAGCAGGGGTTCCAGACACTCCTGTGGAAATGCAAAATGGTTTCATAGATAATGATCTATAATATTAGAATCACCAAATGTACAATGACTGCCTAAGGAAAAGAGCAGATGAGATTACAATATGTAAATAAAAGAAATACCTAATCTAGGAGTCTAGCTCCTCAGTTAGAAAAATAATAAAACACCAATGGGGAGGAAAGGAAATTAGAGATAAAGATTAACTTGAGTTAGCAATCGGATTAGGGACAAGGGATAAAGTAAAATGTGCTATTCTTCAAGAATCACGGGTGCTGTAAATGACCCTTTGTTAGGAAGCTTCGGGTGGCAAGGGAGCCCAGAGAAACATAGCCCAGAATAAATGATGTTCCCTGAGGCTATCTTCTAAAAGTACTTTATGAGAAGGTAAATATACTGGTTATAAAATGTTGAAATTATAAGTTTTACATCACAAGGAATTGATAATTTCCAAAGCAATACCCTTTTTTCAAGCCAAAGGGGTTGAACAAGAAGAGAATAAAATGAACCTGAAAAGTAATGGATGAAGGGAAGCAGGAGGCTCATAGGATGAATAAAAACATTTTGAATGGTGAGGAAGGTCTTGGGGTTTGGAGAAAAACTGTATGGACCAAGGTGGTGACCTCGATGCCCCAAAATGTTTCTCTTAGAATGACTAAGCCAAAGGAATATGGAGATCTTTTATTTTTCTTAGTTTGCTTTTCATCTGCAGCTAGTCAGTTTCGGAAATGCCTGTAACTAATATTAACTATTCTTGGAGTAATCATTCTTGTCCTTCTGAAATGAAATGCATATTGAAGTACCATACAAATGTAATCAGATCAAGTATTTATACCCATTCTTTAAAATAAAATTTTAAATTTAGATGCTTTTTATATTTTAAAATCTTATACCAGGTATGTTTGCTTCTCTTACACACCTTGGAATATTATCAGAAATGGTATTTGAGAAATGTTTAAATTTCTGGATCAACATGGTGAATAGATAATGTGTAATTTGAGTTTATATTGCTGATAAATACATAATTAGTCATATAAAATATGATGAAAAAACTCCCAATTGTCCTTCAAAATCTTTTGTTCTGAAAATTTTCTGTTTTACATCTAAAAAGAAGTAACAGTTCTACAGCTTAAAACAATTCTCTGAGCCTGGAGTTTATAAAATCACTTCAAAATATATGAACAGATTTGTTTTGAACCTACTTACAATGTCATGTTTGGTTTCTTAGATATAATTAATTATCTCCTTGAATTAATAAGAGAGATAAAAATTTTACATTATTACTATAATAGTCTATTTCAGACCAAAATTTATTTCTATTTTGAAATATAATTTGTGTTATATATGTAATTAATAAATATTGCTTAAAACTCATATTATTACATTTAGGTCCAGAGAACTTTTTAATTGAACCTATAGTAAGATATCAGCTCCACAAAAGCAAAAGTCTAATTCAAATTCAGTGATTTTTACATTCAGAGTTTTGTGGGAAGGAAATGTGGGAGAAAATGATCAGGACAGTATGACAACATCAATGATGTAAATTGCAGGAATTAAGGACAGCTGGATGTGGAGAGTACAATATCTATATCTCTGAACGAGAAGTGATTTAGTTAGTGAGTTGTGGGGCCAGTACTTGAGAATAATATTTAAATGTGGTCTGATCCACAATAATGAGTACTATTTAAAAGTGTGCTCCCATCTACAATAATATCCAAATAAATATTTGTTGAATGAATGAATGAATCTATACACTCAGAACTTGATTGTACTTTAGCTTTGCCTTAAAAGGTTACTTGGATTCTAATCCAAAGGAAATTTAGAATTCATAATTTAATAAAAACTTAATATGTATTTGCTGTGAAAGATACAAAATTAATACGTAGTTTAGAAAATCTACTTTAGGTTAGTCCAACACAAAGTTAAAATAGGTGTCCTTGTCAATTCACCTGAGATGAGCTAGCCTCTATAGTTATGGAACTACTCTGGAGAATATATTATAATAGAAAATTAAGTCCTCTCTTTTCTCTTCCCTTGCTTGTATGACCATGAGCAAGTGACCTTGCTTCTCTGAATCTCTTTGTTTTATTTGGAAAATGTAGATTATAATACCTGCTTTCCTCACTGAATGGGAGGATCAAATAAGTTAATATATATGAAAGAATTATGTAAACCAGTGGTGTCCAACCTCTTGGCTTCCCTGGGCCACATAGGAAAAAGAATTGTCTTGGGCCACACATCAAATACACTAACGATAGTTGCTGAGCTAAAAAAAAAATTTTTTAAAAAAGACTGCAACAAAATCTCAGAATGTTTTAAGAATTTGTGTTGGGCCGCATTCAAAGCAGTCCTGGGCTGCAAGATGAACATGCCTGATGTAAACTATAAAGCAGGGGTTCCCAACCTTTTTATACCCTAGGGTGCATTCTAAAATATCGGTAGGGC